>CADDIJ020001565.1:0-50003 GCA_902809745.2 Tetradesmus lagerheimii | reverse complement strand
GTGAGACAATCGTGACCTGGAGAATTGGGGCGTCAATGTGCAGCCACTGTCCGGCTCACCAGCAAACTTCCAGGTGAGAACTCACAGCGTGAACTGCACTGTGAACTTTGGTATAGCTAGCTTACATAGTGCAGTCCAGGGTACACAGCAGTGAGACAACTGTGGCCTGGAGAATTGGGGCGTGAACATGCAGCCACTGTCTGGCACACCAGCAAACTTCCTGCCAGGTGAGAACTCACAGCGTGAACTGCAGCGTGAATTTTGGTACAGCAAGTTCACATAGTGAAGTCGGGTACACAGCAGTGAAAGCAGCTGTCCCTGATGTCAGCAGCTGCTGCAGCAGCAGCAGTACATGTTGCAGGTGTTATGGAAACGTCCCGAAGGCTGCAGCCAGTCACACAGCTGCTCGCGCTTGTGTCCTTGCTGCTGCTGCTGCTGCTGCACTACCGCAGGTGTACGATCGCATTGCTGAACCCTCATGACCGCATCATGGGCCTGGACCTGCCCGAAAGCTACATCTACTGCTGCTGCTGCTGCGCGTTTGCAGGTGTACACTGCGCTGCTGAACCCCCATGACCGCATCATGGGCCTGGACCTGCCGCACGGAGGCCACCTGAGCCACGGCTTCCAGACTGACACCAAGAAGATCAGCGCCACATCCATCTACTTTGAGGTAAAATAGAAGTAATTGAATAGAACAAGATAATCAAGACTTGAATATATTATAATTTACAAAGAAAGTGCCACCTCCATTTACTTCGAGGTAGGTGCTGCGGCGGGTGTTCAATACCTGCTGTGTACATATCTGTTGCGCTGCGGTCCCAACAAGCGTTGCCTCTCATCATATCACATCGTGGCGCTTACGTTTCTTAGCAGCCGAGGTACACCTCTTCACCTGCAGCAATCTGGTGTTGTGCCAACACTGCGCCATATCGCTGCTGCTGCTGCTGCTGCTGCAGATGATGCCGTACCGCCTGAATGAGGAGACCGGCAGCAATGCACCTGTTCGCCTATGACGATCTGGTGTGCCAACACTGCGCCATATTGCTGCTGCTGCTGCTGCTGCTGCTGCAGACGATGCCGTACCGCCTGAATGAGGAGACCGGCATCATTGACTATGACATGCTGGAGAAGACAGCCAAGCTGTTCAGGCCCAAGCTCATCGTGGCAGGTGCGGCATGCTGTGTGTATGTTGAGAAGTTATGTGTGAAGATTTTCTTCGTACCAGCCTGGCATGGCATAGTTGCACTGCCTCCTGCTCTCACAGCCAAGCTGTTCAGGCCCAAGCTCGTGGCAGGTGCGGCAGGCTGTGTGTGGCACGATTTTGGCAAGGTACCGGCATAGTTGTGCTGCCGCCTGCTTCAACCGCAAGCTCATTGTGGCTAGTGCAGGGCAGCAGCAAATTTGAAAGGTGGCTGTACTGTGTGGTGTCTGTTGCTCCCATTCACGTTTGTACGCGCCCGGCCAGCAGCATAATCTGTGCATGCGTTGTATGATCTAATGACTGCTGGCTTGCGGGGTGTGAAGTGCGGGGCAGCACTCGCAATGCTCAGCTGACACTCACCTGCTGCAGGCATAGTTGCACGAAACGTTTCGTTTGAAACGAAACGTTTCGTTTCTAAACGCGTTTAAAACTCCAGTGCCTGGACTGAAACGCTGCTGAAACGCTGCTGAAACGCCATGTCACAGTATGCATTCTAGAGGCATGTAGAGGCCAGTTACATCAATTCTTTGCATTTTAATTGTTTGTAAATGATCAATACTAGTCTTTATAGTCATTAATTGACCCCAGAACTGTGCCTGCCGGGCTTGGAGGGCTGCCAAGGCACGGCAGCAGGCTTGACTAGTTGACAGCAGTACAGCTCCAACACTTGAACATACTTGGCGATCGTCGCACGACAGCTCTTCGCAAAGTCAAAATGAATTGAGGTGCCAGTGCGTAATCTACTTATTAATCGTGATATCGTGTGAATGCGTTGATGTCCACGGACCATGTGCAGCGAGGCACCACAGCAGCTGGAGGGCTGCTCGGCGTATCAGGGATGAGCTTTCATCCCAAGGTTTACGCAAAGAAGCAAACTGGCAACATTAATAATGCAGCAGTTGAGTCTCTTACCAAGAAAGCAGCGACCACTGGTTACAGGAACAGAGCTGAGCAACCTGCACACCACCTGTTGCACACACAAGCAACTGTAAACATATTTGCAGAGTCGCGACACATTAAATGTCATTGTGTTAATCTGCTGGACTCAATGCACAATCATCCAAACCTCAGCACCATGCTGGCTGAAACACAACAGACACTGAGCAGCAAGCATTGGCATGTTGCAGCGCATCTGCTGCTGATGCTGCTGCTCATGAGCATGCCAAATAACACAGCATGCAGCGGCACTCACAAGACATGCAGCTGCTCATGGCAGCTGACTCCACTCCTATGCATCACACCCATGCAAGCAGCAAGCAGCAAAAGCAACACCAGCAACCCAGCTGGTTGCATGACCAATGTTGCTGTTGCATTGCTGCAGACACCAACACATGCACTCGCACCACAGCCAAAGATGCATTACAGCTGCTTCATTCCACAATCTCCACCCCCTCTTCCTCCTCATCATCACCATCACCACCACCAGCAGCATCTGCCTCCTGCTCATCCTCACTGTCCCAAGGCACAAACTCCTCTTGGTGGGTGCCAGAGTTGAGCTTGCGCAGCAGGCGCTGGTTGCTAAATATGTACACCAGGTCCCGCGCGCGTGCAGGTGCCAGCTTGTTTCGTTTCTTGCTGTGGATGTAGTCGTATGTTGACCAGTTGCGCTCGCATGACACGGCAGCGCTGACCTGGCTCAGCACCGCAACCGCCACCCGCTGCAGCTCCTTGCAGCCACTGCCATACATGCCCCACCACTGGTTTGCTGGCATGGAGGGGGCGTCCTGTACAGCAGCACCATGCACAGCAAACAGTTCCTCCCTGTTCTTGTACATGACGAACTGCTCACGTGCAGCCTTGCGCTCAGCTGGTGTCGGTAGCAGCCGCTCAACCATGGTGATCAGGTTGCCCATGCACTCTGCGTTCTTGCCAGCATCACTCCAGAACTCCGGGTCCAGGCAGTAGCCAGCGCCGTGCATAGGGCTGTGCAGGTACTCCCAGCGGTTGCTGATGATATCTGCGACCTCCTCCAGCACACCTGCATCCAGCTTGTGCTGCCCAGAGCGCACATGCTCAAGGCATTTGCTCATCCTGTAGTAGATCTTGCCCATGCAAGGTGCAGTGCCATCTGCCAGGCGCAGCAGGCTCACCAGCGGCTCCACTACGTCCATGGCCTGCGGCAGAGGGCGGAGGCAGTAGCAACAGCAGTGGCAGCAAGCGGGAGTAAGAGCAATGTGAGACCATTGAAGTAGGAAGCTATTGCAGACGAACTGAATGTATCACTGCTGCTGGCAGCCATGCAACAAGCACACATAAATGCTGCTACAGAAAAGTTATTACTGCGTGCAGGTATGTGCATTACACCAACCGCAAGATAGGCTGCCTGCTGTGCACAGCCCCAAGAGCATGGTAACAAGCAACACACCTCCTTGGCCTCCTCCCAGAAGTTGTCATCCAAAATGACCAGCTTGATCTCAGCTGCCTTGCCCCTGTCCTCAGCAGTCAGGCGCGCCACAGCAGATTGCCAGCCCTGGCTGACCACCAGGCGCTGCAGGTGGGAGGACTGCTTGTGCACGCGCTGCAGCATGATGAAGGAAGTGGCAAAGCGGGTCTCTCCAGGCTTCAGCACTGCCAACACTGACTCCTCCAGTGCGCGGTATGCTGCTAGGGTCTGCTGGTGATTGTTGATGAACATCACCACGCGCTTGGCCTTGCTGATCAGCTCATCGAAGGGCCCAATTGCAAAGATCTCCTCCAGGGTCAGGTCAATGGCGTGTGGAGTGCAGATGGTCCAGGTGATGTGCGGGTACCTGGAAACCAGTGGCATGGCAGATCAGCGCAACGTAGCATACATGGATGAGTTGGCAGCAGTGCGGTGTGCGAGCACAGGATATGACAACAACCCTGCTGGTGTGTGGGTTGATATAGATGCAAGCAGGCAGATAGCAGCAGGCAGCATGCAGGCAGCAAGCAGCAGGCAACAAGCAGAAGACAACAAGTGGCAGGCAACCAGCTGCATGCAGCATGCTTGCAGTAGCATGTAAAGATAAAAACAACAAGTACTAACAGAAAGCAACACAAATGTAACACAACAACATAGCTGACATTGGCCTGCACAACAGCTGCAGAGCTGCAGGAATTGCTGAACACATGCACAAACGCATGCGCCTCTCACTACAACATCCCCCTACACAGACACATGCATAGCACTCACTTCTCCATGATGATGCGGCCAGCAGCAGCGCAGTTTGCTGCTCCATCAGTCACCACCTGCACCACGTGCTCAGGGCCAATGCCCTCAATGCACTCAATCAGGGCACCACCAATGTACAGCCCTGACTTGACCTCGCCCTCTGTGTTGACGGCGGTGATGAACTTGGCGCCAACGGGGTTGACAGCCAGCACGTTCAGCAGGGGGTGCTTGGCGACATCAGTCCAGCCATCGCTGCACAGGGACACCATGGTGTCCTTGCTGCGCATGTCAAACAGCAGCAGCTCAGACTCCGTGCTGGACTTGAGGTTGTCCAGCAGAGTGCTGCGCATGGCGTTGTAAGTTGGTGGGACATAGCCAGGTCCAGCTGCTGAAACTGCGCTGATCAGCTCCCTCCACCATGAACTCCTGGCCTTGTTGAAGGGGATGCCCTCACAGGCAAAGAACTTCATGATGGCCTTGTCAGCAGCGCTGCTCCTAGCACGCTTGAATGCACGAACAATGGCGCGCTGCTCCGTCTTGTCGTTGCTGCCCTGGTTGCTGGCAGCAGCAGCAACACTGCTGCCAGAAGCACTGGCTGCTGCAGTTTCCTGCAAGGGAAGACCAACAAGGATATTGGTAACTGCTGATATCGCTGCTGCTTTTGCTGCTGTATAATCTGAAGGCAGAGGCTGGCACTCACTGCTCTGTGCCCTGCTCACTGCTGCTCAACAACAACTCACCTTGTCAACTTTGCGGTTCTTGATGGCCTCAACCTCCTCCTCCCGCTTCCGTTTTGCGTTCTTAGAGGCATCAGTGGAAGCCTTGGCAGCTGACAGGCGAGTCCTGACATCCTCTAGGCACTTGCTGCAGGCCTTCACACCCGAGCCGGTGCCGAGCAAATGCGAAACGATCCTGCTGGCCCCACCGCTGAAGGAGTGATCACAGTGTTTGCATACAACTTTGCTGTAGTTGTTTCTTTCCTCTAGCTTGTCAACATTCTGCCAGGCTATGGTAGCCTGATCAGTGGTCTTCTTGCCCATATCGGTGACTGATAGGAGAACAACAAGTATTCAAATACCAACAAAGATATACAGTAATTGTTTTGAAGAGCCCTGAGTACCTGAACGGGCCGCTAGGCCGAGTAACGAGGGGTTCTGCATTCAAACGCCTGAGCCCCACTAGAGCTGCCGTTTAGATACAGCGTTTCACACTGAAGGCGTTTAAAACGCACGTTTTAAACGTTTCGTTTCGTTTCATAAACAGCCGGACCCCACGTTTCGTGCAACTATGGCTGCAGGTGCCTCAACCTACATATGGCACATGTCAATTGCATGCGTAGCACTGTTCTGAACACCTATTTTTAGACTCTCTGTCACCTGCACTCTGCCGTTTGAATTACATTACAAAATGTGTTATAACGTCTGCAGGTGCCTCTGCCTACACGCGTCACTACGACTACCCCCGCATGCGTGCCATTGCTGACCAGCATAAGTCCTGGCTGCTTGCCGACATGGCCCACATCAGCGGACTGGTTGCTGCAGGCCTGGTGCCCTCACCATTTGACTACGCAGATGTGGTGACAACCACCACACACAAGAGCCTGCGCGGCCCTAGGTGAGCTTGAATTGCCTGCTCTGCATGAGTTGGGCCGGTTCTGTGGTGACGGACATCGCACAGAGGTCTGATGTTTGGTCACATACCAGAGTCCGTGTAGCTGTTGGTGGCAGGCATTTGGTCTTCACAATGATTTGTTGGCCAACATCAGCGGACTGGTGGCAGCGGGCCTGGTGCCCTCACCATTTGACTACGCAGATGTGGTGACAACCACCACACACAAGAGCCTGCGCGGCCCTAGGTGAGCTTGATTGCCTGTGCTGCACAAGTAAAGGGTCATCTGGTGAAGAACATGACAGAGAGGTCTGAGGTCACCTAAGAGCCCGCGGGGGATGCTGGGAGGAAGCGGCAGCAGGGGCCGCAACGCCTTGATGGTGATGGTTGTGGTAACCTGCCCATGCTTAACATGGTGATGGTTGTGGTTACCTGCCCATGCTTAACATGGTGATGGTTGTGGTTACCTGCCCATGCTTAACATGCCTCTAGTGCTGGACCTCACACCTGCTCACATGCTGTTGCACTTGCTTGTGCTGCAGGGGCGCCATGATCTTCTACCGCAAGGGCACCCGCAGCACCGACAAGAAGACGGGCAAGGAGATTCCATACGACATCGAGGACAAGATCAACTTCGCAGTCTTCCCAGGTGAGCAGTCAGCTGTTGTGACACTGTTGTGACACTTCTGTGACACTGGTGTGATCTACAGACAACCGCCAAGATTGATCTGCGCAACAGTAGCTGTAGCCAGTCACACATTATAAGAGTTTTTAGGTTGAGGACAAGATCAACTTTGCAGTCTTCCCAGGTGGGCGCGTATTCCAGGCCCCACAGACACAGCGGTGCACACTAGATGGTCGGGCGTGTTGACTTTGCTTACATCTGCTGCCCTCCTGCACTGACATGGTGAGCATCCGGTCTTCCCAGGTATATCTGGTATATCCAGTATACATCCGGTCCCTAAATGTATCAAAGTGCCAGCCCTGTTCATTGCTGACATCTTTGCTGTGTGTTCTGTTGCTGCTGCAGGGCTGCAAGGTGGCCCACACAACCACACCATCAGCGGCCTGGCCTGCGCACCATAACTGTATCAAAACGCCAGCCATGTTCACGGCTAAGATGTTTACTGTTTGTTCTTCTGTTCTACAGGGCTGCAGGGTGGCCCGCACAACCAAACAATCAGCGGCCTGGCATGTGCACTGAAGCAGGCAGCGACGCCTGAGTTCAAGCAGTACCAGCAGCAGGTGCTGAAGAACAGCGTGGCACTCGCAGACGGCCTGGCAAAGCGCGGCTTCAGCCTCGTGTCAGGTGAGGCTGGCTGACAATGCGTTAGTGACGCCCAAGAAACGGTTATGTTGGTTGCGACTGCTAGCTCATGCTGAAGTGTGCTTGCAATTCTGAGGCTGGTACCAGAGCATAGGCAGCATGAGTTGCTCAGCTATCAACTGCTTCTGCTTCAAACCAACCATTTGCAGGCGGCACAGACAACCACATCGTGCTGGTTGACCTGCGCCCCAAGGGCATCGACGGCAGCAGTGCCGAACGCATCATGGAGCTGGCTCACATCGCATTTTGATGTTAATACTGGAGCTGAGGCAGCATCTTTGTCGCTGGAACCGCAATGTGTGCCCGCCTGAATCAGCACAACAGTATCCTGAGGAGACTGCGCACATCACACAACTATCAGGCGCTTATGGTACATGCCGTATATTTGCTGTGCAGGTGGCACGGACAACCACATCGTGCTGGTTGACTTGCGCCCCAAGGGCATTGACGGCAGCCGTGCAGAGCGCGTCATGGAGCTGGCTCACATCGCAGCCAACAAGAACACCGTGCCCGGTGACGTGTCTGCAATGGTGCCTGGTGGCCTGCGCATGGGCAGCCCTGCGCTGACCAGCCGCGGCTTTGTTGAGAAGGATTTTGATAAGGTGGCAGAGTTTGTGGACCGTGCAGTGACCATCGCAGGTGCGCGACGGCTGGTGTTACTGATGTACGTCATGATTGTTGTGCGTTTCTGACCATGTTCATTGTGGGCATGCTGACCAGCCGCGGCTTAGTTGTAAAGGACTTCGATAGGGTCGCAGAGTTTGCTGACCGTGCAGTGACCATCGCAGGTGCGTGGTGGCAATGTGCCAGCGCCTCAGTGCATAGGTTCTTAAATATCAATAACTGACAGCATGCATGCCGTTTTGACTGCTGCTGCTCTTCGATGCCCGCCCCTGCCATCTAGTCACAGCAGTCAACCTTGATTGAGGAAGGTCGGCGCCGCGCTGACGAACTTCTGCAACCATCCCAGCGCTTATGCAGCGCCACAAATGCGGTCTTTCTCGACGCCGTCACAGTCTGCATGCCACTTACACACTGCTGCTGCTGCTGAATCCTTCACCATCTATCCCCGCTTATACACCAACGCAGTCAACCTCAAGAAGACGATCAGCCCCAAGCTGAAGGACTTCCGCAACCACCTCAACGCCAACACAGACTGCAACTGCCGCTGCTGCACAACAGTCTGCTTTGCGGACACTTCGCATGCCACTTACGCGCTGCTGCTGCTGCTGTGCACACTTGTCACCTTTCTTGACAAACGCAGTCAACCTCAAGAAGACCACCGGCCCCAAGCTGAAGGACTTCCGCGACTACCTCAACGCCAACAGCGTGCCAGAGATTGACGCACTGCAGGAGGACGTGGAGGCATTCGCAAAGCAGTTCCCAACCATCGGCTTTGAGAAGGCAGACATGCGCTACCAGGACTAAGCGGCTCACGCAGCAGCAGCAGCAGAGTAGCAGCGCTTGAGTTGGCATACCCAATGCGCTTGAGTTGGCAGTTCCAGTCTACTTGGTCAGCCGTCGGCAGCTGGTTGCTTGCCTGAGTGCTGGCGTTAGGCTGAAGACCGTATGCTGCTCACACTTGCGGTGCGTGTCTGGCAAAACGTTTGGCGGGGCATGCTGGACGTTGCTCGTGCAGTATGGCGGCTGTGATATGACGTGCAGTGCCGAGCTGTGTGTCGGCAGGCAGCAGCAGTGTCACAACAGCGGCCTGCAGCTTGTGCTGCATGGTAGGGTGAGACGTGTTCTAGCTGCTGCTGGGCAGCTCAGGTCGTAGCTGCAGCAATGTATGAAGCTACATGGGAGATGTGTGCAGCTGCATACATCTGATGTCGCTGCTCAGGTTGCAAACTCTTGTAGATGCCTGATGCATTTGAGCTTGCAGCTGCATGCTGACTGGCTCTAGTTGCCATTTGGTGGTTTGCAGCGTATGGTGCTGTAATCAGCTGAGTGGTCCTTGCAGGGAGCACATGTGGCGAGCACTACATGCCATGCACGGTGTTGTGTTGCTTCCACGTCATGTCTCTAGGCTGCAGGTTCTGTCATCAGGAGTCAGTTGGTTATTGTAGAGCGCGTTGACGCGGCTTGCTGATGTTGTTGAGCTTCTTGGCGCTGTACAACAGCAGGCAGCAAAGCTGCTGTCAGCAAAGCATCATGGTGCATCAGCATGCAGCAGGCGGCAGGTCCTTGCCGGTTGGCAATTGCAAGTGCTGGTTCAGGAGTGTGTGTAGCAGATGTGGGGCAAACGGGTTTCAAAGCAGGCCGATTCCTTGACTTTGACTTTGAACGTCAGGCGGGGCGCTCGTTGTTTTGTTGATCAGCAGCTGCATGGCTGTGTGCAACAGTCTGTCTGCTGGTGCTGCACTGCGCTGCTGCCAGCAGCACGCTTCAGAAACGTATGGCACCAGCATTGTCAATGACGCGGCTCTAGCCTAGGGCAGCCAGCTGGCTGGCAGCTGGCTTCTTGTGGCTGGCACTGCTAGTGTTGAAGGTGGCACGTTTTTGTGTAACGCGCTCAGCAGTCAATGCATGCTTCCATGGGATTGCAGGTGCGCAGCTTGCCTTTACATGGGTTCCGTCTAAATCTGCTCTTTGACACACTGCTGGTGCCTCTGCTGCATCGTGCTCTGCAGAATCTTGTGATGGTGCCTGCCTTTGTTGGTTGATCAAGTACGGTTGACACTGCAGGCACGATGCAATGCAGCTGGGCCAGCACAACCGTGAACACAGGTTTATTATCGCAGCCCACGGAACGTGCGGCCATTGACCGCCCGCCGACTATCACACAGTGTGCCACAGCAGCGACGGGGTTCTTGGTGCCCACGCCCGTCACGACAACATGCTGCCAGATATCGCCCACCGTGCCCGCTTTTCTTGCTCGTATGTAACCCCGTATTTATTGAAGTTGACCCGCAAGTATAGGTGCAAGAAACTTCTTGCCGCGCACGTAGCAGTACGCTTCGCGCCCACCGCGCAGACGGTTAAACGCTGCTTAAAAGTTGCTAAGATGCAGTTAAGACGTATCATATTTGTATTTGTAGGAGTTATGGTTGCAGCGGCGGGTAAGGTCACGTTGATGCTGATGGCCTGCATGCAGCAGGAGACACAAAGAATCACGCTAGACGAACGCTGGCGATTGAATCTCGTTCGACGTCATGTAAAGCAATCCATGGACACACTGCCTGCAGGTGCTGCAGCACGCAGAAGTCGCGTGCATCACACTGATCAGCTTGCATTCCTTGTTGCAGGTGCAGCTGCTGCTGACGTGCTCAGCTCAAATGAAGAGCAGTGGACAAGCCAGGTCCTGCCTGCAGTGGACACTCCTCTGGTTGGTGGAAGAGTAGGTGAGCGGGCATTGGTACTCTTCTCACAACAAAACGAAGCAAATGCATTCTGCCCAGTGCCAAAAAAATGCAGAGGGCACCCACTAGGCATGCCCTTCTATAACAAGCCCGCAGTGATCACAAACAAAGCAGCAGGCACGTGCAGCACTTACACTTCCGCAGGTAGAACAATCAGTTGTGCTTGCTTTGAAACATGCACTGCATCGGCCAAACATATGGATTGTCAAGCGCACACGCTGGTTGTGGGCGGGGTGACGCAACACCAGCAGCAGTCCTTGTCATAAGTACTGCCAGTAGCAGCCTACCCTGTACAGCTGCCCTGGTGACCCACGTTTGCTGTGCTGCAACTTATTTGCTGTGGCTACTATAAGGCCTACCTGTGCTAATAAGCCCTACATATTCTGTATTTTGTTGGAGTGTAGATGCAGTGGCAGCAGCAGCAGCAACAGCCCCGCAAGCATCACACCTAAAGGCAGTGTCTGAGAAGCAGCCTACCATGCAACCCAACCAGCATGCAGACTCAATGCATATGAGGCAAGCACAACAGGGGAGCCTCACCGACACAGAACAACCAGTGGTGCAGCAGCAGCAAGTTGAGTTTGAGCTTGGATCAACAGCAGAGCAGCAACAGCAGCAGAGTGAGGCGATTACTTCATTGGGGGCAGAGCTTCAAGAAAAGGTGGACATTGTGAAGATGGGTGACGCTGTTGCAGGCCTTCTGTCAAAGATGCCAGCAGCAGCACTTGCATCAGAACCAGACACAGCAGCGACAACTTTAGCAGCAGCACCTGCAGCAGAAGTACCTGCAGCAGCAGCAGCAGCAGCAGTTCCTGAAGCATCATTCGATGCTGCAGATGCTGCCGAGCAGCCAGCGTCACAAACACCATCCGCAACATCAACATTGGACACAGCTGCAGCAGCAGCATCAGCACCAGCAGCAAATGCAGCAGCACCGGCAGCTATGGCTACTGCGGCACCAACAACACCAGCAGCAGCGCCACCAACAACACCAGCAGCACCAACAGCAGCAGCACCAGAAGATGTGGCAGTGCTGGAGGTGGCAGCAGCACCAGCAGCATATGCAACAGAAGGCTCTGAAATGGTCAGTTTTAAGGTCAGCCAAGGCACCGTGCCCTCACATGTGATTAGTGTCAGCGAGAGCCAGGCAAAGGTGGTGCCCCCCAGCAAGAAGGCTCGCAATGCTGCTGCACGTGCTGGTGCCACAGCTGCTGGCGCAGGGTTGGCAGCGCTAGCAGCAGCACTGTGCTACGTATTGTAGGCATCAGCAATGAACATGGAGCATGCGATCATTTAAAGGAAAGGCCAGTTCCAAGGTCAACCAGGGCACCATGCCCTCCCATGTGATTAGTGTCAGTGAGAGCCAGGCAAAGGTGGTGCCCCCAAGCAAGAAGGCTCGCAATGCTGCTGTGTGTGCTGGTGTCTCAGCTGCTGGTGTTGCATATGCAGCGCTAGCAGCAGCACTGTGCTACGCATTGTAGGCATCAGCAATGAACATGGAGCATGCGATCTGTTGAAAGAAAGGTCACTTTCAAGGTCAGCGAAGGAACCATACCCTCCCATGTGACTCGTGTCAGTGAGAGCCAGGCACTGGGGGTGCCTCCTAGCAAGAAGGCTCTCAATGCTGCTGCGCGTGCTGGTGTTGTGTATGCAGCGCTGGCATTAGCACTGTGCTACGCATTGTAGGCATCACTAATGAACATGGAGCATGCGGCCTGTGGAAGGAAAGGTCAGTTTCAAGGTCAGCCAAGGCATCGTGCCCTCCGAGGCATGTGATTAGTGTCAGTGAGAGTCAGGCAAAGGTGGTGCCCCCCAGCATGCGACGAGGCTCGCAATGCTGCGGCGTGTGCTGGTGTCTCAGCGTGTGCTGGTGTTGTAGTGCAGCGCTCAGCAGCAGCAGCAGCACTGTGCTACGCATTGTAGGCAGCTGTCACAGCACCCTTGAGCGGGGAGCGTGCATTCATCTTTATTGCAAGTTTGCAGCAGTCTGCAGCAGCTGCTGGTGTATATGTAGCACATGCCATGTCAGCGTCTGACAAATGACGTGGGCATGCAATAAGTTTTGAATCATGGTTCAAACAGTGAAGGCTTGATGTTCTGACTTAGTCTCTTGTCCGTATGATAGTGTTGGCCTGAGCAGCTTAGGTGAGAACTGGGTAAGGTCAAGGCCATGATCTACCCCTTGATGCACTGGCCTAGTATCCACGCAAGTACCAGGCTGCACAATGTCGAGCATTGCTGGCAGGCCCGCACACAGCTGCTTAGTGCTAGCAAGCAGCCAGCACACGTCAGCATGCTGAGGCACCTCTCATGCTGGTTTCAATTACCAGGGTGACGCCTGTTATGAAGGGTCACTTGCTAATCACCAACAGCACTACACTTTGTAACAGTAACGGCATTTGCGAGTATAGCATCCTGGCATATTTGGCCCCTCGTGAGATCAAGCGCTTCGTTGGCTGCCAGCTTGAAGTTCACTGCAATGTGTGAAAGAATCCGATTCTGATTTATTCACTGCTTGATATACTGCCATATACTGCGTTGCATTGTGCTGTTGAGGCGGCAAGCAACTGCCACTGTTGGTTACTGAGCAATGCTCGCATGCTCAACCTATGAAAGGCGAAGATCATGGCGTCAGAATATTACATCGCCTGACGGGGACAAACCAGGGCAACACCTGGGATTGTCATTTCTTTCAGCTGCCCAGCAACAGTACAAATGCAGCTCTTGCCACGACACACCGTGTGAATGCTGCTGCTTTAAAAGCACAACACACCGTCTGCAAATGCTCAACTGCAGTGCTGGAACACGTCCCTTTGTCTCCAATCTTTCAACACCTCCGAAGTACGACATACTGCCACAGAAAGCTGTAAATTTTATGAAGACGTGTCATAACATACACCGACAACAGCTGCAACCTAGTAGCGTACTGCTAACATACTGCCTCAGGCTGACACTGCTTAGCACGTGTGCACAAAGCAGCGGTAGCACAACTTCATACGGAAGCTCCCATCAGGCTGTAGCGGCAGTTCAAACTGTGAACATTGCTCGGAGCCAGCACTGTGTATAGCTAGTTTTTCTCCCCTAGGGAGGGCTCCAACTGGGGCCCATGCACGAGCGGGCCCCATGGTGACATCAAGCAAGAAGTGTGCCATACTTGGCGGTGCGGCACCGGCAAACCCACAAAGCATGCAAAAGCAGGGGTCACTGACTATACTGGTGACAATTATCAACAACCAAGTGGTGAGTTCGATGGAGTCCAACGTGTTGCCTGCGCTGCAATGAAGCATAGCTATAAATCTCCAAGTGAGCTGCCTGTTTGAAGAGCCAGGATACAGCTCAAGGGCAACACAAGCAGCCACAGCCAGCTGCACCAAGCATACTACTCTTTTGAATACTCATAGTCTCGTAGTCTGAGTTTGAAACTTATCACCAGAATCCCAAATGCAGGAAGGCCTCTGCTTCAGCTCCCGTAACGTATAGTCATGCGTAACTGGGCTATACAGCAAATTTGTGCGGGGTAACCAGCTCAAGCAGAACAATATCGAGGCCGCAGATGCAGTAGCACACAACCGTTGTGCTGCACAACTTGTGCAGCTGAGCTGCAACCGGGAAACAATTGCAGCCGCAGTGCACTACTAGTGGCACCGCAGCGAGCGGCATGACACCAGGCGGTGGAATCCAAAGTCCAAGACTGCTGCATGCCATGCTGGCAGCATCCTCAACAGGGCACAGCCATACATGGCGTACGGCATGCCACATACACACGATGCGTTCTGTACGTGCGTAATTTGCGTATATCTATGTATATGGTTGCATTGCAATGTAATTTGACATGTACTGGCAGAAAGCAAGTGCACAACGACAAGGCAGCAGCCACTCTGGAACTCAGTGCAGGATCAGTACCCAACACGTATGGCAGATGCCGCTCTGAAAGAATCAATGCCTGAGCACTGTGCCACACTGAGTGATTACATGCACTCAGCAACACAACGTTCAACCCAAACCCAAATCACACCTGGCAACCCGCACAGCAGCACAGCCGCTGTGACAAGTGTTGTGTTGGACTGAATTAACCAGCCAGACTGGCCAGCACATGTCTGGTGTCTCATATACGGCGTGGGCACACGACAAGGTGTCAACACCTTGGGCAGGCATAGATCACAAACGATCACTCACTACTCAGAAGCAGCAGTGAGCATTGTAGGCTGCTGGACACGCAGCAAACCTTGATCAAGCGTTCAGCGCTCAGAAGCTACAAGAATCAACCCATCTGTGGGCTCATGCAGTTTGCATTGAAAGCTGCCAGCAGCGCCGGCAGTGGTTACAGAGCAAACCTTGATCAAGGATTCAGCACGTAGGCTATGAAGCAACCCGTCTGTGGGTTCATGCAGTGAGCATTGAAAGCTGCGAGCAGCGCCGGCAGTGGTCACGGAGCAAACCTTGATAAAGGATTCAGCACTCTATGAAGATAGATCAGGGTAGCTTGTCACGCCTCAGGACAGCTGCCACTGACAGTCCAAACAACCATGTTTGATGCTGTTAACGTGCATTTTGCAACAGGAGGATTGTTTGTGCTGCCTTTTGCGCACGTTGCTGTGCACGTCTCATCAATCTGCGAAGCAGCACAGGTAGAAGGCCATCTTGCACGTGCGGGGATGTTCTTTGTGGGAGCTTTGAGGCATTCTGCGTACAGCACAACGGCATTTGTGAGCATGTATCGGACACAATGGCAAACACTGCATGCTGTGGAAGGGCCAGAACTGCTCTGGCTGTGCCTGTTATCTATCTATAGATCTGTATTCCATCTATGCTGTTCAAGATCAGTATGTTCTGTCCACAGATTGACATTGCTGGTTGAGCAGGCCCTTCTGCTTGGCACGTCTGTACACGATTGGTAGCCAGTACCATCCTAGTGAATTGGTTGGACTTCAGGCAACTGGCTGACAGCTGCCGGTCTCACATTTAGGAACGCATTTGTCAGACGGATCAGTCCAAGAGCCGTCGGGTTTGCAGGTCACAGATGGTTTGTTTTTGAAACCGCGGTTACAAGTAGCGGTGCACTTGTCGTTCCAGAAACGTGGCGCCACGCAGTTTTTGAAGGCGCCATTGGACACTTCTGGTAGAAGGGCTGGACTGCATTTGACTGCAAGAAGCAGCCAAGCAGCATGCACAGTCTGTCATGCACGCATTACGTGTGCGCGCGCATGCATTATGCAGCAGCATCAAACGATCAGCATCACCATCAGCAATCAGCAACAGATTACAAGCAGCAGCAGCAGCAACAGCACAAAGAAACAAACAAAAGATCCCCAAACTGAAAGCAGAGGAGTGCCACTCTGCCGGGGAGTCCCCGGCCACAACCCAAGCAGCTGCCGCCAAGCACTGCTGTCGTTCAGGTACTTCTTGGATACATGTGCAGGCCATCCTATGCCAACCCTGGCAGGGTATTGACACAAGATCGCCGCAGCTGGCTGTGCCCCACTTGAAGCAAAGGGCCATTGCCAAGACGGCGTCTTTTTCCTTCAATGGTGCAGCGCTTTGTGGACAACACCAGTCAAAATGCAACACTACAGTTCAATGCTTATCAGGTCTGAAACCTGACGCCAGCACAAGCCAGCGAGACAGTCGTCCGCTCGCGCAAGAGCAGCAGTGACCACTCAAAGGCCGCCTTGCACCTGCGGGCACTCAGCACAAGTGCTGCTTCATATAGCTCAGCACAATGGTTAACCATCACCAGGCCTGGCGACAAATGTGTTGCGACCACCAGGGTGGTGCCACCACAGGGCCAGTGGCCCTGTGCTCACCTCGCAAGCATGAGCCTGTGATGCCCCATACCCCCCTGTTGTTGGGGTCACGGTTGCAAACCGCACGCACTGGTGCAACTTCCTTGAAGCCTGTTGTGCACGTGCCATTGCAGGTCCCGCCAACCTTCTGGTTGGCGCAGCCTCTGATCCAGGTCGCGCCTGCAGGGGCCTTGCTGATTCTGCTGAGTAAGCACACTGCGTACAGCAACGGACGTGACAGCATGCAGAGCATCGAACCATTGTACACATAGCAAGTCACGCCAGAGCAGTTGCAAAGCCACACTTGCAGCGCGTTGCAGAGAGCACACCAGTCAACATGCAGGGGCCACAGTGATTGCTTACTTGCAGGCCGCATTGCACCTGCGGCAATGCACTCGTGATCAGCAAAACCGCTGCTTCCTTTAGATGCTGAGTCTGCACATTTGTCAGGTGACCGGTGCCAGGTGGTTGCAAGTGTGGCCCCAGCACTCACGTGGCTCGCATGATCCCGTGATACTCCATCCGCTGTTTCCCTCGCCTGTGCACTGCGCAATCGGCGGTGCACCTTCTGTAGGCGTGAAGCCTAAACTGCACTTGGCGCCGCAGATCCCGTTGAACTCGACGGTGCCGCAGCTGTTCCAGATAACTTTTGGCCGGCTAGGGAGTCTGGCCTTCGAGCATTCTGGACAGCAATGGACGGACAGCATGCACAGCATCGGACTCAGTGAGTTGGCAAATTATGCCAGCGCAGGCGGTGTGGGCTGTGCTCACGGAGCGTGCCACTGAGCTATATTGAGCAAGTTGGCTGGGCAGCTGCTGCAGTTTTGGCGGCCCACTGGCAGTGCCAGCGCTGACAATGATAAGCAGCCATACACCACGACCTGGGCCAACCTATAGGTGTCAGCACTGCTGCCACAACGACTATCGCAGTAACAGCACACTGTGATTTTGGCCAGAAGCGAGCACTGCATTTGACACAACAGCTGCAGCATGCGTGAAGCCGTGACAGTCAAGGGCAATTACCATCATGTTACTTTGTTACAACATGTTGGCGGCTTCTCCCCTATGAGCCCCCTGTTGGCTTCTGTTTTGAGCTCTTGATCCCACTCCTGGGTTAGTGAGAGCACGGTCATGTTATGTTAGTACTGTTACGTCAGGCCATGTCATGTTATGTTATATCATGCCATGTCATGTACTGGCAGCTGCCAACCTTACCTATGGAGACGCATGCCTTAGCTTTGGCAGCAGGAGTCAGATCACTCCAGCGCCCATCGGTTTGGCAGGTGACTGTTGGGGGGTTTTTGAAGCCACTATTGCAGGTGGCGGCGCATTCGGTGCCTATAGCCGCATCCTCTGGGCATTCAAACGCCCCATTCTCGAATACTGGAGGAATGGATCCCTTGCAGTTGACTGCAGGAAGCAACCAAGCAGCGTAGGTTGTGCTTGCACATGCGTAGTGTGTGCATGCATGCATAGTGTGTGCTGGCACATGCAGCTGTAAACAGACCAAGCAGCAACCAGATCAGCAGCAGCAGCAACATCACCATCATGACACACCGCAGCTGAACAAACCGTTTGTTAGTAACATAATGTGTTGGCCAACACAGTTCAGCCTGAAAGGCTAGGCTAACCATCTGCTTCACAAGGTCTGACGGTGGCAGGCAGCGACAGCCGCTCACCTGGAGGTGTGCATGTGATTGCTGACGTGGGATCAGACCAGCCTCCTGCAGGGGTAACAAAAACAAGTCAGAGGACATGCCTGGTCCCGTATGCCATACTATGGCTTCACCGGGTGGAGAAACCGCAGTTTGATGATGAATTGTTCCAATACCTGGGCTGGCAATTACTTGAAAGTGAGATTGCTGACCCAACTTAGCCTATGGAGGGTGCCACTCTCCACTTGAAGCGGCTTCAAGTGCAGTACATGGATTGTGTCGGGATCATCACAGCATTAGATGCTGGCGTTGCGGATCATGACACTGTCACAGTGCTGGAGGCAGTATCTCATTATGTGCCTCTAGCAATAAGTGCAATCCGATTTTGCGAGAAATCGATGCTTTTCAAGAAAGTGCGGCAGAAACGCACCGGTCCAGCAGTCACCGGCGACCTCGATGCTGCCGCTCTGCCCATATTCTGGCTCGCAGCTGCCGGTGCAGATGTCTGAATCGCGCCCCGTCACACAATCCCACTTGCCACCCTCTGGCAGCAATTCCTCTGGTGGAAGCTGGCCGCAGACATCAGGCTCTGCACAAAGGCGAATGTCGGACAGCAGCAGCAGCGATACTTGTTCACTTTCACTGAACTTGACAGGGTCATGCAGCTACACTCGGGGTGAAGTGCATGACAAGGCTGCCAAGAGCAGTAACACCCGCGGCTTCATCCAGTGTTACAGCAGCATACTTGCTGGCTGGGCTGTCGCTTGATGTTACTCAGCGCTGAGGCTAGCTTCCCTGAGTCAAGAGGTTGATCACAAGGCTGATCGCAGGTGGGCAAGCACTTGTGTGCACATATGTAGTTTGTTAGCTGGCATCTGCATTGCAAGTTGCAAGATGCTTTATCCACCTGTGCATGATCCGCGTAGAAACACCCATTCACCTGCATACAAGCAGCAGCAGCAGACTGTGTCAGTGAGGTGTGCAAGCATTGCATTGCCGCACTAGCAGGTCCTGGCGATTGTGCAACAACAGCACGCTCAGTGACGTGTGCACACGTGCAGTTTCTCGACACAACTCCACCACACAGTGTGCTGTTCATGTGGGTGTGCGCCGTGTTAGTCTACAGCTCAACCCCGTTGAAGCACTTAGGCTGATGAGTCTGATCAGTGCACGCTGCACATTGCACAGCCAGTGCACGCTGCTGCGTGATATGTGCTCATAGTAGGGGGCCAGGCCTGATCGCTACCAACTGCGGCTGCAGTCATGCTGGTCCCACATTCGTAGCTGGTGGCACACATAGTCATGCAGCTCTGATGTGTTCACCGGATTCGCAGACAGCAACGGGAGGGTTGGGAGGATCCGTAATGTCATCGCAGGTTGCGGTGCACTTTGAAGTATTGGTCGCGGGGAGTACGCAGGGCCAGGTTGTTTTTGGCAGGTCCTCTGTGTCGGGGAGGGCTCTGCAGAATGTACCTGCGCAGTAGGCAGCAGCAATGTTTTGTCACTCAGTAAATGTTCTCCGCAGGTGTAGCAAGTATGCAGATGACGCAGCTGGCAGACGTCTGGAACTTGTCAGATAGCACAAATGTAGGCTGCAAGGATGGAGGATTCTGGGATTTATTCTCCAGCAAGCGAGTTTTAGTAAAACAGTGCACGAGCGCAGCTAGGGTGAGGCTGCATGTCTCGCTGGCTTGTGGTTTCCCAATGGCGCATCTGATGGTGCTCTACAGGCTGTGACAAACAATGTGCAAAGAGGCTCTGCCTCTGCTGCTGAAAAACATGCAGCTGGTGATGGCTGGGTCACACATCACTTGCGTGTTGCTGCTGTACCTGGTTCCACGCATGTGACGGATGCACCGGCCGGGGGTGGAGACCACAGCAAAGTCACTGTACAACAGGAGACAACAGCAGAAGGAAGATCTCAGCGAATGTATATCAGTAGCGCAAGCGCAGCAGTTACTCATGTGTGACATGCACTCGCAAGTGATGTGTGACCTACTTGCAGTTACTCACCCTGTGTTCATCATCAAGACCTCATGGTTTGCTTTTGCAGTGCAGTATTGTACAGGGTTTGAGCCACTGGCAACATGGCCAGTGACCTCACCCAAAAACCTGCACCCTGTTGTTGTGTGCTTCTGATCGCGAGTACTTGTTGAATCTGTCCGCGTTCATAGGATTGAAGCCTGATGAAGGGTGAAGAGCCTGAAACGCGTCGCTTTCCATGTAATACGACAAAACAGAGTCAACAATAGTCTGAACTTGTCTCAACAGTAGCTGTAGCCAGTCGCATTACGCTATTGCTTTTCAAATTACTCACGTGTGGCTCGCACTCGCAAGTGATGTGTGACCTAGTTGCCCCACGCGCTAGGCCAGGCCTGCTAGCAGTCAGTGGGCTGGCTGCTCAACATGAGTCATGGCTGTGTCTGCTAATGATACGCTCTTCATTTGGCAGAACACCAACGTTGCTGCTTAACCAGACCTCACCAAGGTTTGCAGAGGCATGTTTCCTCATCAAGTACTGGTATGCAGCAGGCATGGCCAGAGACCGCCACCAACTGACACTGTCAGATGATGTTTGAAACGAATGCCAAAGCAGCCTGCTGTCATGACGTGCTGTCAGACGCAGTCACTAGCGGCTGCTGCCTACATACCTGTGTCGCAGGTGGTCGTAAGGCCGCCGTCTAGCTCAAGAGGATCGTCGCAAATAACGCTGCAGCTGGTCGCACCGCAGATCCAGTTGCCGTTTGGGGGCAGCCACTCCGAAGGCGGATCAGTATCCAAGCATGACCCGGACACTGCAGGCAGGCAGGAACGGAAGCGCGGCAGCAGCCCGTGTGCTGTGAGATGAAAGGCTTGCCAACGGCAGTTCATGCACCAACAGTGCAAGCCTACAGCAGCGTCGCCTAATTCATTGTACCGCATTTCATACACAGCACAGCAGTGCAGTGGATTGTGTTGTTGAAGTTCATGCTGTGTGCCACGCAGCAGCGCAGCATGCGCCAACACTGTGCAAAAAGAGCCAGGAAGAGCCAGGAAGAGGGCAAGAACCAGGCTGTTGGACATAAAGGTAATGATATCATGGCAAGTATATGTTGCATGCACAGCAAGTGTGCTCAGGTCCAGAACACAATCGATTTTGTACTAGAGCACATGCTGTCGCGCCACAGCATCTGCGACCGACGTGCTGCCGACCTGAGAATTAAAGGAAAAGGCGTCCTCCGACCACCTCTAAGGGTATGATGCAGGTGCAACTTGAATCAAGAACAATCAGCGATGCATGATCGAATGCACTGGCAGAGCATAGCATGCAGCACGGGAGTTTTGCTGCGCACCGGAACTGCCACCCCCGAGTCAGGAATGCAGCAATGCCTGGAAAACTGTAGCATGTGATTTAAGCTGTTTTCTACCATGAAGACCTGCCACGCATCGCTTGGGCGCCCGCACTTTGCTTGCAGCAGCGCCGACTTCCAGTTTCTACACCCAGCTGGGCCTGCAGGCGGTCGCAAACGTCGCACCTGGATTTGTTAAGCAGATCAGCAGCCAGAACATCATGACGGAGAAGATCAAGCCCCACATCTTTGTGCCTCCGGTGCTGCTGCTGCTGTTCGGTGCTTCTGCTCTTGTCAGGAGGACCAGCTGGTGCTCGGGGATGTTTGAAAAACTCCGCACCGAAACTCTGAAAAGGCCCAAGAAAATATAGATGCTTTTACACTAAGAAGCTCCTCGGAACTTGTGGACAGTACTGGCCTCCGGTGCTGCGTCTTGCAAGTGAACAATCGCCTGTTTTGTTGCTTATTGTGCTGCCGATCCAAAGCTGCAAGACTGTATAGCGAGAGTGTGGTTGTTCAATTGACAATAGAACCTGTGTGCACATAGGTCCCGGCGACACGTACTCATGTGGACACATGTGCATGCGCGCGCGGGTAATTGAAGGCCTGCTCACAGATGATGCCCAGCCCCACCTCTGCGTACTCGACGTCAAATCTTTGTAGCTTTCTCTCTGACAATCCTGCACCAGTGGTTCCTGCTTTCCCTCGCTCAGTGCTCTCTAGTATCGCCTATACTAAGCATGTTCAACATGTCCAGTGGAAGCAGACTCGCGGAAGTCAGGGCGAAATGATCTCATTGCTTCAAAGCGCAATTCAGTCAACAGTGCAATGGTAAGTCACAATAACTGCTCTACGCAGCTGCTGTCAGCTCCGAGGAGTTCAGCAAGCTTCAGCCTCAAGACTGGCACGTTGCTATCGTAAAGCAGCCTTGCATGCATGTGCAGCCTTGCATGCATGGGTAGGGTGTTTTTGCCAGAAAGCATGATGCTTTTCTGCTAGAGTCCTGCTGATTTTTCATAACGCAACCTCTGCTACATCGCCATCCCTCCCTGTAATGCTGCTACCTCTACTGCTGCTGCTGCCGTCGTCACACATCTCTGCTTCCATTGCTACCATACTCCACAGCCGCTGCCGCAGCTGCTCCAGCAGCTGCGCGTCTGCAGGAACAGACACAGGAGCAGGCAGGCCCTGCGGCTGCACACTGCTGCTGCTGCTGCTGCTGCCAGCATCAGGCAAGCCGCTGTGCTGCTGCTGCTGCTGCTGCTGTGTCAGCATCAGGCCCTTGCCCCTGGCTGCTGCTGCTACTGCCGGCTGCACCAGCTGCTGCTGCAGCTGCTGCGGCCAGGCTGACACGTCGTACCACTCACGTTGCAGGCCAACCTGTGAGCATCAGCGGCACAATCAACATGCCAGCAGCAGCAGCAGCAGATTCAGCAGCAGGTTGACCACAACATACCACAGCATGCAAGGCCCCATGCAGGCAGACAAGCACACGTTACGCAGCATGCTGAGAAATCCTCAAAGCAGCGCTGCCATATGTGACATCCACATATAATCGTGTTGAGCACTAGCTCTCGCCCCAGCACAGCCGCCACAAAAAAACACTCGCGTTGCGCAACACGCCATGATCTTCCTGATCACACACGGCTACTAGCCTAGCAGGAAGGCTCTGTGCCGCACCTGCTGCCGTTCTTCGTGGTTGAAAGGGCCTTTCAGCAGCTCAGGTCCCAGCAGCGCCAACCATGCCCTGAAAGCGTCAGGAGGAGCCAGCCCCATTGCTGTACACAGCCGCCCAAACCACACCACACCTATTGCAGCAGCAGCAGCAGCAGGCACACCAGGCACTGTGGTGATAAGAGTTGAAAGAACGTTGATGCCAGGCCTGGGATGCAACAGCAGCCGTGTGGGCATGGTTAGGTGTCAATCTCTGCGCTGACAATGAACCAGGCAGCAGCTCTCTGCAGAAAAGCACACCTGCACAAAGCTCAGACCACCTAGCAGCTGCTGCTGCTGCTGCTGCAAGTGCTCACCGACTGCCACGTGTGCTCTCTCCTCCTCTGCGATTGCTGCCACGATCGAAGCAGTGCGCGGGTCGCCAGCACCCACCAACCGCTCAACTAACCGCCTGCAGGCATCAGCAGCACGCAACATGTCACAACCAATGCTATGCTGTGCTGTGTCCATATATAATGATGTTACAAAGCAGAAGTGGTGCCAGCTCTGCATCAACAGGTAATGCATGTGCTGCCCTCAAGTCAATGTATTGATGTTTGCTTGCGTCTTTTGACTTATGACGTTGAAAATCGCACCCATTTCAGTAAATCTCACCTGCCAGCGTCTAAGCCACGCGCCTCTTGCGACATGGGCACAATGGCGAGCCTGGAATCAGCAACACCATGCGCGCACGTGGCAAGGCAGTGTTGACTAACCCATCTCAGTGTCAACTCTCAAAAGGCACTGAGACAACTTGCCTGCATCAGTTTCATCACAGTTCAGCAACTGCAACTTTACATGAATCGCAGGTCAGTTTCTCAAATTTCAGCACCTGCAACTTCACATGCATCATAGATCAGTTCTATCACAGTTCTGCAACTGTGAAAGCAAATGCCGCAACTGCACGGCAGGTGCGGCGCCTAAGTGCAATGCCGCCGCTCTGCCAGGCCACACCCACCTTGCGCCAAGGTCCCCTGCAGAGCTCTGCGCCCCCACCCACAGCAGGTCGTGTGCCACCATGTCACCTGCAGTGTCAGCCAGCACAACAGTTACAGCATGAGCACCAGAGATGAACTACTTAGCTGTCACGTCAGCAGCTGCTGCTAGGTTCAAAGTGACAACGTCCACCCATAGCAGATCGCATGCCCGCTTGTCATCGCGTGTCAGGGCATGCTCGTTGAAAACTCCATGCAGGGTTGCAAAACACTTGCAGGGTTCAGGCATGCAGATGACGTCACAAAGAGCCCCTAAACTATGTGTGAGCCACACTCGTGGATAACTGCAGGGCCGCCACGTCTACAAGGCTTGACTTCCCAATCTACCAAGCATCCAGCCTGCATCTGGCAAGTAGTTATTTACAACTTAACTCACCGTATGCACACACAGAGCAACACATCTAGGGGGCAACCACGCATCCAGCCTATGTCCTGCAAACAAATTTTGCAACATCAAGTCACTCACCATACGCACACCCCAGTTCCCCCAAGCGCTGCGCACACCACGCAAAGTGCCGGCTCTCATCGTCAGCCACGCGCGCAAAGTCCTCGTAGAACGCGGGCGGCAGCCGCAGGTGGCTGAAGCGCGCCACGGTGTCCCAAGCTAGGTCAATCGCGTTCAGTTCAATGTGTGCCTGCACACACGCAGCATGAGGGAAGTGCAGCACAGAAGTTGAAAGGCACCACGGCACACATGTACATGTACGGTGTCCCAGGCTAGGTTGATGGCGTTCAGCTCTATGTGCGCCTGCAGGCATATATTGCATGAGGGAAGTGCAGCACAGAAATTGAGAGGCACAACGGCACACATGGACATCTGCGGTGTCCCAGGCTAGGTCGATTGCGTACAGCTCTATGTGCGACTGCACACACATTGCATGTGAGAAGTGCAGCACAGAACTTGGCACAACAGCACACATTTACATATACGGTGTCCCAAGCTGGGTCAATGGTGTTCCGCTCTATGTGTGCGCCAGCACACACATTGCATGAGGAAGTGCAGCACAGAAATTGAGAGGCACAACAGTGCACACCACACGTGATGAGGCATGCACGTGTTACCTACCAACACAAATTGCATTCAACACTGCGTCCGACGTGTGTTTTTGCAGCATGGAGGTATACCAGGTTGGTGACAGGGACTCAGCGATATAGATGCGTGAGTTACACCCACATGCGTACCCACACACCGGACGCAGCCTCTGTGCAGTGGTGCCCCCAAGCATACTATCTCACTGCTGCTGCTGCTGCTACTGCTAGCAGACCGCGCACCAGGTGGTGCAGCATGTGTGCATTCAGCGGCAGCGGCAAGCATACTAATTCACTGCTGCTAGCAGACCGCGCACCAGGTGGTGCAGCATGTGTGCATTCAGCGGCAGCGGCAAGCATACTAATTCACTGCTGCTAGCAGACCGCGCACCAGGTGGTGCAGCATGTGTGCATTCAGCGGCAGCGGCAAGCATACTAATTCACTGCTGCTAGCAGACCGCGCACCAGGTGGTGCAGCATGTGTGCATTCAGCGGCAGCGGCAAGCATACTAATTCACTGCTGCTAGCAGACCGCGCACCAGGTGGTGCAGCATGTGTGCATTCAGCGGCAGCGGCAAGCATACTAATTCACTGCTGCTAGCAGACCGCGCACCAGGTGGTGCAGCATGTGTGCATTCAGCGGCAGCGGCAAGCATACTAATTCACTGCTGCTAGCAGACCGCGCACCAGGTGGTGCAGCATGTGTGCATTCAGCGGCAGCGGCAAGCATACTAATTCACTGCTGCTAGCAGACCGCGCACCAGGTGGTGCAGCATGTGTGCATTCAGCGGCAGCGGCAAGCATACTAATTCACTGCTGCTAGCAGACCGCGCACCAGGTGGTGCAGCATGTGGGCACTCAGCGGCAGCGGGGAGGCCTTGGGGCTGGGCACGAGCTTGGGGATGACCAGCTGCGGCTTAGCAGGACGCGCAGGACGGTCCGGAGGCTGCTGCTGCTGCCGCTGCTGCTGCTGCTGCTGCTGCTGGGTATTGGATGGGCTGGCTGATGTGCTGCTAGTTGTAGCTGCGGTGCTGCTGCTGCCAGTAGCTTGCTGTGGGTGCTGCTGGCTGTTACTTTGGGTTGCTTGTAAGCTGCTACTCGTTGATGCATTGCTGCTGCTGCTGCCAGCTTGCTGCTGCTGCTGCTGCTGCTGCTGCTGCTGCTGCTCCGGCTCGTGGAGCGGAATAACCCCAGCACAATACGCCTTCCATCCCCGATGTGTGATAGCTGCTTTGTGGTTGGGATCTGCTGTGTTCAGCACCTGTAGTGCCACTCCCACCAGGCTGCTAGGCATAGGCAGGGCCTCAACTGCTGCTGCTGCTGGCTCTGGGGTGTCTGCAGTGGCTGTGTTTCTGTCTCCCCATGATCTGCGGGGGTCGATGCCTTTGCTGCGCCAGGTGTGCAGGCCAGGCCATTCATATACAGAGGCTGGCTGCTGCTGCTGCTGCTTCGGCGGCTGCTGCTGCTGCTGCTGCTGCTGCTGCTGCTTCGGCTGCTGCTGCTGCTGCTGCTGCTGCTTCGGCTGCTGCTGCTGCTGCTGCTGCTGCTGTAGTTCAGATGGCTGCGGCAGCTGCAGATTCGGCACTGCCTGAGGATGTAGCAGGCACACAAACACTAGTCAGCACAGCATGTCACACAGTACACACACTTGAAGCTGGCACGGACGGCTCTACTGAACATGTGGATTGTTTGCATGCCCGATGATCATGTGCAGACGGACGGATTCAGCATGTTCTCGATGCATGTTGCTGCTGCAAGCATATGTTGGGCTGCCTGCATGCCAGACCCTGGCATGGCCACTGCTGCTGCTGCTGCTGCCACCATGGCAGGCGTGTGCTGTGGAAGGTTAATCAGCTGCAACGCTGTGTACACGACGAGATCGACGACTTGTATGCGCCGGCTGCAGAACATCAACTGACAACGCTCCAGATTACGAATTTGCAAGTGTTTTGTGGCAGCCACTACTGTCGTGTCACCTGCGCCTCGCGCAACTGTGCAGCCGCCTGTGCATGTATCTTGCTAACATGATTCCTCAATACAAAGTTAACGAAGCATTTTGTTTGGCCTGCAAGAGCCCTGGCAGTCGTGCTGCTCAGGCCCGCATCAGCACCTGCAGAAGCCGTTGATCTCATCGCATTCGCCAACATGAGACCCAGTACACATTTCTTGTCCTTGGGCTGCAGTGGCGTGTCGTCAGTTCGTCAGCAGCTCCCATGTCAAACAACATTGGTACGCAGGTGACAAAACATCACCTCCGAAGACAGCTCCGTTGTGACGCAGACAAGAATTCGGCAGGCAACGAGCGACTTACTGTGATTTTATTTTGCAAACGTACGCAGCAGCTGTATGTGTACACGTATACGGAGTTCAAAGTTGCGTCCTTGGTGCTGACAGCATGGCTCGCTGCATGCATCCGGTCTCAGAATCGTTCAGCGCTTCAATCACGTCATTGATTGGGCCTATTTCAACAGTCGCGAACTCACATACCGGTTTACTAGCGTTTTGACTACCGTCTCCAGCGTGGCCAGTCAGCACTGCACCAGCAGCAGCACCAACAGATGGAAGACCCAGCCATGAAGCCAACGCAGCATCAGCAGCAGCATCGCTTGCGTCCAGATGCCGCACCTTTCACGATGGAATCAGCAGCTGCAGCAGCAGGCATCCTTCGTTCGTCCGGCTCTCAGCCAACTAGACCAGCCGGGCGCCTGGGCCGAGCATCTTCTATTGCTGCTGGTCACGACCTAGCCCCTGCAGCAGCAGCGGCTGCTGCTGCTGCTGTTAGAAGCAACAGCAGCGTGGGTGGAGGTGTTTACATGACGCCCCTGTACAGTCAACCCTCAATGGTCGGCCGCAGGATGATGCCACAGGTCAGTGGTTGGGCAACAGTTAGGGTGCCATCGGTGGTATCATGGGCCATGATAATGATCATGAGGGGTGCATGCAAGTTGGAAGCCTGTCAGCTGTCAAACTGCATGAACCCCTCATGATCATTATCATGGCCCATGATACCACCGATGGCAGCGTGGGTGGAGGTGTTTACATGACGCCCCTGTACAGTCAACCCTCAATGGTCGGCCGCAGGATGATGCCACAGGTCAGTGGTTGGGCAACAGTTAGGGTGCCATCGGTGGTATCATGGGCCATGATAATGATCATGAGGGGTGCATGCAAGTTGGAAGCCTGTCAGCTGTCAAACTGCATGAACCCCTCATGATCATTATCATGGCCCATGATACCACCGATGGCAGCGTGGGTGGAGGTGTTTACATGACGCCCCTGTACAGTCAACCCTCAATGGTCGGCCGCAGGATGATGCCACAGGTCAGTGGTTGGGCAACAGTTAGGGTGCCATCGGTGGTATCATGGGCCATGATAATGATCATGAGGGGTGCATGCAAGTTGGAAGCCTGTCAGCTGTCAAACTGCATGAACCCCTCATGATCATTATCATGGCCCATGATACCACCGATGGCAGCGTGGGTGGAGGTGTTTACATGACGCCCCTGTACAGTCAACCCTCAATGGTCGGCCGCAGGATGATGCCACAGGTCAGTGGTTGGGCAACAGTTAGGGTGCCATCGGTGGTATCATGGGCCATGATAATGATCATGAGGGGTGCATGCAAGTTGGAAGCCTGTCAGCTGTCAAACTGCATGAACCATTGTTGGCATGTTTATGCACGCGCGCTACCGACGTGGGTTGCACCATCATGACAGGCGACTCCCCACTCACAATTAGTTGCGTGCACCCCCCTGAGAAATCACAGGCTGTGAGCCTGCCGTTGGCTCCTGACTAGGGTTGTCACTCCTGTTTGATTGAAGCATGTGTTGTATTGTGGTACTATTATGGATCCCCGGCACCAGCAAACCCGTGAACCTGTACTGCGATCCGTGTTGCTGCTGCAACTGCAGACATCCATAGACCCTCGTGACGAGTCAGCCCTCCTGCCAGGAGGCCTGCTGTCCATGCACAGCTTGGAAGCTCACCACCAGCAGCAGCAGCATCTGCAGCAGCAGCAGCATCTGCAGCAACAGCAGCATCTGCAGCAGCAGCAGCATCTGCAGCAGCAGCAGCAGCTGCAGCAGCAGCAGCATCTGCAGCAGCAGCAGCACATGCAGCAGTGGCAGTCAAGGAGCAGCAGCAGTGCCAGCAGCAGCGCTGCAGCAGCAATGCATCATCAGCACAGGCTGCCAACATACCCTGGAGGTGCAACAGCAGCTGCAGCAGCACACTGGCGCGCTGTTATGCCTGTTGCACCACCCCACCCCCCTGCTCCACCTGCTGCTGCTGCTGCTGCTGCTCCTGTAAGGAGTCTAGTAGAGGCACACAAAGCAGCACTGCAGACGGCAGCAGCAGCAGCAGCTTCCACTGCTGCAGCCAGCAGTGAAGCCGCTAGCTCTGCTGCTGCCGGCAGTGACTGTACTGCTGCCAGCAGTACAGCTGCAGCCAGTGACAGTACTGCAGCAGGCAGTACAGCCAGCGCCAACAGCGCAGATTCAGATGTGACGCACGCAGCAGCAAAGCAGGTTGCTGCGGCACCTCCTGCTGGAGATGCCGTGTCTGACAATGAAGCAGCAGCAGCAGCAGCAGCAGCAGCAGCAGCAGCAGGAGAGCCGTGTAAGGGGCGGCTGCAGCGTCACGGACCGCTAGCAACAGCAGCAGCAGCAGCAGCGGCAGCAGCAACAGTACCAGCAGGCAATGATGGCGCTGGTAGTGCTGCTGTGCCAACAGCTGCAGAGAAAGCCGCACGCAGCAACATCATCGCTGCTGAAAACCAATCCAATGCCTCGCAGCTGCAGCAGCAGCAGGATGTTGAGCAGAGACGCTCCAGCAAAGGCGTCACCAGCACCACCATAGCCAGCAGCCGTAGCAGCAACAGCAGTAGCAGCATGCAGCCGTCAAATGTACAGGCCCACTGGCAGCAGCAGCAGCAGCAGCAGCGGCGGCGGTCCCCACACCACAGCAGCCCAGTATCCTGGCCCCCAGCAATGCTGCCACTGCCGCTGCCGGCCCATTCAATGCCGGTAGCAATGTACAGTTACGGCTTTGCTGCTGCACATCCTGCCATGAGCCCACCAGCAGCAGCAGCAGGGGTGGATGCAAATCCACGTGGTGCGTCAGCTGTGCCGTCATCGTTGCCATGGTTGATGCCAGCAGCAGCAACAGCAGAAGGACAGGCACCGCCACATTCTTCACCACCCCAGCAGCAGCAGCAGCACTATGTGGCACATAGATGCCGCAGCAGCCCTGTGCATTCATCTGCAGCAGTCCCAGCATCGCCACCTCAGGCTGGCAGTGGAGCTGCTGGCAGCAGCAGACCAAGGTCTTCTTTTGCAGCAAGCACGCTGCAAAGCACGGCACTGCAGCACAGGCAGCAGCAGCAGCTCAGGGGCCCTGCTGCAGCTGCTACTGGGCAGACTGTTCCCCCAGTGCGGAACGCGTCCAGCTGTGACAACACGACTCGCGGCAGCTGCAGCAACCCCAACCCTGCCAGCCCCAGCAGCAGCAGCAGCAGCAGCGGCTCCAGCAGCAATACTACCCACAAGCCAGGCAGTACAGCAGCAGCCGCTGTCGCTCCAGAGGCTGAGTCACTGGCACATATGTGTAGCATGTGTCACGTGGCACATGCTCGCCACCAGCCTCCTGCGCTAGGTGCCCCTGTGATCCGTCACCTAGTTAAAGCGCAGATCGCGGCCGCACAACCTATCAGGGCACCATGGTACAGGCACAATCCTGCGGCCCCAGTGCTGCTTGCTGCAGGTTTTGGAGGATCTAGCTCTGAAGCTGAGCACAACAGCAGCAGCAGCAGCAGCAGCGGTGGTGAGCAAAGGTCGGCTGGGACTGGGACAGACCAGCAGGATGGACCAGCAGCAGCAGCAGCAGCAGCAGCAGAAGCAGCAGCGGTGCCTGCAGCTCAACGCGAGGGAGAGCTGCCGAGTAACTGCGCTGCCGGCCCAGCAGCTGCAGCAGCAGTGAGTGATGTGCAGGAGCCTGTTCCATCTGTCACTGCTGCTGCTGCAGCTGCTGCCGCGGTTGAAGCTAGCGCTCAGGTCACAGCTGCAGCAGCAGACAACCAGGACAGCAGCACAGCAAAGGATGCTGCCTCAGCTGCAGCTCGTGACTCAGCTGCTGCTGTTTTTCCGAAGCATGGCAGAAAAGCAGGCCCACAGCCAGCAGCAGCAGCAGCAGCAGCAACAAAACAACTGCAAGGCACTGGCGTGTACATTCCTGGCTACTTGAAGGGACGCTGACCAAGCATGAACAATTTGCTCGCATGCTTCTTCATCAAGTAACAAGTGTGTTGTACAGTTGCTGAGCAGTTGCTGCTGGGCCAGCAGTGATGGTTGAGTGCAGTTTGCGCTGATGCTGCTGGCAGGGTGCAGCGCAAAGTTCACAGCATGAAAGGCAATGAGCACCCGTGGGCGCACCCTGCCCTGAGGGCACTGTGCTTGTGGTGCACTGCATGCATGCATCACCACTGTGCAGTGGACAAGCTGCTGCTGCTGGCCATACACTGGACAATAATGCGGGCCACATGTTCGCGGTTTTGGCGCCATTGCAATGATAGGATCGCGGAATGCGTTTACCGGAGTAGTGCTTTGTGAAACTGCGGCAGCACATTTTCAAAGCACAACTGCGTTGGTACTGATCACATCATGACGGAGCCATTTGATCTGCCGTTGTTTGATCTGCTGTTGTTTGATCTGGTGTGCATGGACATTTTATGTATCCTTGTCAGCATATGCAAGACGGCCTGGTGATTACTAGCTGCAGTGCAGCTTGCAAGAGTGCATTGTGAAGTATTGCAGCGCAATGCATTCAACACAGCAATGCACACCGTGTGCCTCTGAGAGGCCCTGCTCAGCAGTACATAAGTTTTAACGCCTGCTGCCTGCCGCAGAAATGCAGCAGGCAGCAATGCATTGAAGAGGATGTGCAACATCATCTTGTGTTGAGTGCGTTGTGCTGCACGGCGCAGACTGTATGCACTGACTTTGCGACACTGTGAAAACAGGTGGCGCAGCATCGGCCTTGTCTGACCAGAGTTGTTGGTGTGCTAGTGGACTTGCCACTTCAAATCACTTAGATCATCACACAGAATCCATCATATAGTGATATCTTGTATCATGATCAGTAGTACTGGAAACCTTGGAAGCTGTATGCTCATCTGCAGCAACTTGAGCGTGCCCTACTGATCATGAAGGTTTCCTGCCAGCAAGCACTACGTTGCAAATTTGACGATTGGAATTTGTGCAGCTCGTTTTGCATTGCGCTGGGTGGAGCATGTGTTGGAGGAAGAGCAGGGTCAGACGCAGGCACATGCCTTGGAAATGCGACTCACACCCTCTGCAGTACCTGGCCTGACTGGCTGTCATGTCCAGCGAAGAGCTATACGTTGTGTGCATGTATTGCGTGGTGTTTCGTACGTGTTGTGCGTTGTAACGCGTGTATGGGTGCAGAGTCGGCCAAGTCAGCAGGGCAGTCAGGTGTCCAGTCAGACGTGAGCGTGGTTACGCAAGATCGTACCGCACACGTCAACTATGGCGTCTAGCTAGCTGTACCAGGTATAGATTCGCGAACATTTGTCGATCGATGCAAGTAGGAAGCTTGCCGCGTGCACGTAACGCAGCCTCGCCGAAAGCACCTGTTGACCACCGCTCCCGAAGGAACCGGGTGCCTCGGCAACAGCTGGAGGTTGGCTTTCTGGTGACCCACTGTCGCAACAGCTGCAAAATAATGTTTGTAGCATTCAAACGTATTGTCGAGTGAGATCGTCGAGGAGTGTCAAGTTGCAGACATGGCTGCATGGTGACACACCTTGCCCTCAACCGTGAGCATTGTTCTGGTGTGCGACACGTACCAGGCATATCTCAGCTTAGCCACACAGTCATGTATGTATTTCTACTTCTAAATGTGAACGCTTAGGCAGGTGTTGCTGCTGCTCTCGTTGGAATGCACACTGGCCACAGCAATGGAGGCCGCTGCAGAGTGCTTCCAAGCAGTATCAAGCTATAAGCGTTTCCGATGCTGATGGAGACTCTGCAACACAACCCCATGGCCTGTATTGCGCGCCAAGCTTGGCACGAAGTCCCTGAGGATCCTGCGCTAGCATGTCAGGGCACCGCGAAGTCGCTCCCGATTCTTACACTGGATACATGCTGGAACACATTGGAGCTCAAGCGAGGCCGGTACGTTGTCGCTGGTGTCACCAGTTCGTTGAGGTGCAAGAGACCCAGTCTTGGACGTGCCCAGCTCAGCTTGATCGGTTCAGCAGCCTTACCAATGCAGCTCAGCGTATGCTACATGTGTTTATGAAGCGTGCACGGGTGTATTCAGCTGTTCGCAATGGCTCCCGCTGAGAGCAGTCTGCCGGAGGCCACGGCCTACTGCCTTCTGCGCATTCTGACATGCAAACGTTTTTCTGCACTTCTTCAAAACAGTTATTCGGTGATCAGCACCGCAGAGACCGCTGGCTTGGGTCGCGTCTGCATCAAGACATATGATCGACCCTCGCTGGTGCCAAAGAAGCAGAAGATGGCGACTCGTGAGGCCATTGTGCTCAAGTACCTGAACTCCATGGGGTGGGTGTGCTGCTGCAGCAGACTGCAGTTCTATAACGCCCTTGCTCAATTTGGCAGCAGAGCAGTCGATCCCGATTCAAGCTGCCTGCATTTACGAGGCACGAAGCAGTAGCAGCTTCCAGCAGCAGCCACGGCAGCGAAGCAGGCCTTAAGCTCAGCCCAGCAGCTGCTGACCTGGCACAGCAGCTGCTTCCTGCAGTTTCACCTGCCTCATACATGCACAGCTTCTGATGCAGCAGTGTAAGCATGCATAGGACTCAAAGCTTATGCATATAACTCGCTGCTTCTGTTGTACATCAGCTGCCTAACTCCCATATCCAGCAACAAACCCAGCATCAGCACTGCAGCCTACTGCAGCCTCCTGCAGCACACACAACAGTAGCAGCAGCAGTTGCCTTTGAACATTTGCCCTAACCCCTCCTGCTGCATCGTTCCCTGCAAACTTTCAAACTCCCAGTGTGCCGAACATCACGCACATGTGGAGCGCGTACGCGAGCCAGGACAAGTTCCACATCCTGATGGAGTACTGCTCAGGAGGGAACCTGCTGGAGAGGCTCAAGACAGCAGCGGGGCCCATGCCTGAGCAGCAGCTGGCAGCACAGGTGAGGCACAGCGCATGATATGAGCAGCATTTTCAGCAGCAGCAGTTGCAGCAGCAGCAGTAGCACCAGCTCCCATGCCTGAGCAGCACAGGTGAGCCAGAGCAGGGGTTAGCATGCAAATGAGCAGTTGCGGCAGCAGCAGCAGCAGTTGAAGATCCCATGTGGGAGCAGCAGCTGGCAGCACAGATGAGGCAGAGCAGGCTGAAGTTTAGCTAGCATGGAATGAACAGCAGGTGCAGCAGCAGCAGCGGCAGGGCCCATGCCTGAGCAGCAGCAGCAGTTGCAGCAGCAGCGGCAGGGCCCATGCCTGAGCAGCAGCTGGCAGCACAGGTGAGCCACAATGAGCAGCAGTGGCGGCAGCAGCAGCAGCTCCGGTGCCAGAGCCGCTGCTGGCAGCGCATGCTGGCAGCGCATTTGAGGCGTAGCAGGCCTTCAAGGTTCGATGAGGAAGCAGGAGCAGTTGCAGCAGCGGCAGCGGCAGCATTCAAGATTCAGCAACAGCTGGTAGCTTCAGGATCGTGTCATAAAGCGCCAGGTATCGAACTGCAATTGTTACATCAACATCAGTTGCAGGCAGCCTTGGCGCAGAGCACCAGCAGCCACAACAATTCAGGTTGCAGAGCGGAGGGCTTTGCAACAGCAGCAGCAACCCGTTCACACCATGCCTGCGTTTACGCTGCGCGGGATGCCTGCGCTGCATGTTGAGTATCAAGCTGGACACTGAGCGGACACTCAACCTTCTGCGCTGCACTTTGCTGCCGCCGCTGCTGCTGCTGCTGGTGCTGCTGCCGCACAGGTCGCCGCGCCGCTGCTGTGCACGCTGTCCGCCATGCACGCAGCCGGCGTCACGCACCGCGACATCAAACTGGAAAACATCTTCAGCAGCGCAGCAGGCCACCCCAAGCTCGGCGATTTCGACTTGGCTGTTTTCCACCACGAGGCTCCAACACGTGCCCCAGTTGGCACGATCTTTTATATGGCGCCGGAGGTGCTGCTGCTGGCGAGTGCGCGGGGTTCGCCGCTTGAGGGCGCGATGCAGCGGCGCGTGAATGAGAAGATGGACGTGTGGAGCTTGGGAGTGTGCCTCTTTGAGCTGGCTGCTGGTGAGGTTAAAAGAATCTTAGTTGCTGCGACGTGTTGAAGTTGTGTGGGGTGCATTTGGGGACGGGGCAGAGATGGAGGTTTGGGGTGTGGATGAGACTCTGTAAGCTGGCTTTGGTGTTATCCTTTGGATCACAAGGCCTTCCAGTGCGTGCCATGCAAAGGCAATGCGAGTCAGTCACCTGCAGCAGATCACTGACAACTCGTTGTTTTTGGCAGTAGGTGTGACAGTAGGCACTGCTGCTGCTGCTTCTGCTGCCGCCGTTGCAGGCTACAAGCCCTTCCAGGGTGTCTCATACGAAGGCATCGCATCAGCAATCATCCAAGCAGCAATGGCAGACCTGCCACCGCACCTCAGCAGCAGCTTCCGCAGCTTCATTGCTGCTGCTCTCACATATGATCCGGCACAACGGCCAACAGCGCAGCAGCTGCTAAACCATCCATGGATCCAGGTGCATTCGCCAACTGCAGCTGTGCGATCTGACAGCGCCTGCAGCTTGTTAGATGTTAATAACAATAACAACAGCAGCAGCAGCAAGGGCCAGATCTTTCAACAGTGTGGTGTGGCGAGTGGGAAGGCGCAGTATGGTCAGCAGTATGGCCAGAATCAGCTGCATGGGAGTAACAGAGCAGCAGCGATCAAGCAGCATATGGCAGCTGCAGGTGCGCCACTCTGGCAGCAGCAGCAGCATGCACAGCATGCCCGGAGCTGCAGCAGCAGTAGCTGCGACATCGGCAGGAGCTGCAGCAGCAGCTGCTGCGGTGCAAACTGCAGCATGAGCAGCTGCTGCAGCAGCAGCAGCGCAATGCTCAAGTGCAGCATCAGGGATTTACCCTACAGTGCAGGATCTGCGGGTGGCGCGGGGTTAGCAGTAGCTGCTGTTGCAGCAGCAGCAGGCATCACAGCAGGGGGGGCTGGGGGCCCGGCTGTGTGGGTGCAGCAGCAGCAGCAGCACCAGCTGTCGACTGTGTCGCCCTTCTGCTCAATGACAAACCAGCTGCAGCAGCTGCAAGGTGCGCCTGCTGGGCGTGCATTGAATGTGCACAGTTTGAAGTTGCAGTTGATGATAATGTGCTTCATAGGTGTCAGGACTGCTGTCCCAACATACACTTCCTGAGCTGCTGATAGGCTTTAATGTTCTGCCATCCTGTAGCCTTCCGCATTCTCGCCACTGATACAGCCTCCGCACACTTGCACGATCTGCTGAAAGTATCCTGCCGCTGTTGTTCCCTGCATTGTCCCTGCAGGGCTGCGGCTGCGCCCCAACAGCAGCCATTCATTCTATCCATATTCCCCATCTCTGTCCATTTTGATCGATTGTTTTATCTATGTGCACTGCCCTGCAGGCCTGCGCCTGCGGCCCAACAGCAGCCTTGGCACCCAACACGGCGAATGGAGCACCACAGACAGCTCAGCAACATGCTGCAGCCCCCACAGCATGCTGCACAAAATGGGCCTCAGCAGCAGCAGCGGTGCATTAGGCCGTCACCTTATGCCCTGGGCTTCAGCAGGCTCTAGCGGCCTAGGGTTTAACACTGCTGCTTGCTCGGATGGGCAGCAGCAGCAGCAGCGTTCGGCTAGTATGGGCAGTGGCAATGCAGCGTGCCCGCAGCAGCAGCAGCAGCCGAGCCAGCAGCAGTTGGGTCCGAAGACAAGTGGGCAGGCAGCACCTGCAGCACATGTTCCGCGCCATTCGCGTAGCGGCAGCGGCAGCAGCAGCCACAGCAGCGGAGTGCCTGCGGCTGCACCTGCCTTAACTTATCAAGAGCAGCAGCAGCAGCAGAATGCGCAGGCAGGGGGTGCTGCTGAGGCCCCTCGTGTAGGAAGCACCCGCAGCAGCAGTGCAAGCGGCAGCAGCAGCAGCCTACACGCAGCACCTCATCAACAGCAGCAGCAGCAGGGCGTGGCGCGTCCGTCTGCTGAAAACGCTGCTGCAGCAGCAGCCGCCAGTGCTGCTGCCAGCTCTCACATGTCGCCGCTTGCGCTGGCTGTAGCAGCGGCAGTAGCAGAACATAACAAGCGGCAGCCGCGCATGTGGACGCCTTTTGCGCTGCGAGTGCACCAGCTACGGGTGGCGCAAGTGTTACTTGCAGAGCGGCAGCGCGTGACGAACCAGCCGCCACCACCGCCCCCTGCACAGCCGTTGGTGCCGCTGCAGCCTCTTCAGCTGCCGGCTCAGAACGAGCAGCAGCAGCTGCAGCAGGCACCGGCCATGCAGGCTAATGCTACTGCAGGCAGCAGCAGCAGCAGCATACGTGCGCCTGCAATGCAGCAGCAGCAGCAGCAAGCTACAGTAGCGCCTCATGACACTGCGGCCGACGCGCCAGCTGGTGAAACAGCAGCAGCAGCAGCAGAAGATGCAATGGTTCGACCCCTTGTGCACCAGATGCAGCAGCAGCTGTCAGTCAAGCCGCGATCATCTGCTGCTGGCACTGGCGGCGGCAGCAGCAGCAGCAGCAGCGGCGGCGGCTGCGCAGCAGCTGATTCCAGCAAGCCGCCTAAGCCTTCTAAGAAGACGTGGCTTGCGTGCTTTGTCCCGCGTGCCTTTGAATGAACAGCACAGCGTGCGGTTTGATGATGATGATGCAACGGATTTAGGCTGCAACAGCTGTTTGACTGTAGATATCATGGGGAGGTCAGGTTGTGGCTTGCGTTGCGGCATATCGCTCGGGCGCATTGCGTGCGCTGCTGCTGCTGCCCCTGTGGTCATCCACACACACATGTGTGTATGTTCTGTTTGTGTGGTGGAGTTCTCTACGTGCCTTTTTTCGAATGCACGCCGCTTGATTTTTGATTGGAGTCTGCTGCAACTTTGTCGGTGTGTGTGCAGCAGTCATTGCTGCAGCATGATGAGACAAGCCACGTTCTGCTGCTGTCCAGCTGCAGTTCTTTCCTTCTGTTGTGTATGTTTGTTATTACTTTGCGCACCTGCGCCCGGCGGAAACGTGTGCCTGCTATCACTGATTGTCGGCTCGCCTGCAACACCTTTCTTTTGTCATTCGACTGCGGCTACAACTCGAACAGATTTGTAGATTGTCTCTCTACCGCAGTACCGGTGCAACAGGAGCAGGATATCTGCAGATTGTACGCAGGTTCTCCAGGTTCTGTGCTGTGTGATGTCTGCTCGTTGCTAAGCTGCATTATGCTGCATTCGCATTTCTGTGTGCACCCTAGTATCAACGGGGGTTGTGCTGGCGCTCATTGGTTGCCTTGGCAGGGGTGTTTGTGGTGTCTGCAGTTGTGCTTTGCATGCCCAGCTGCTGGCTACCGCTCAAAAACGTTTGAAGGTTTGTGAAATGTCGCCTTGCGACTGCAGTCAGTTGTACAAAGATGGGGCTCCGCTTGTCACAGCACATTGCGCAATGCAGTGTGCGTATGTGGCAGACCAGCGCAGCACACGCAGCACGTACCGCTTGTGACTGTGAGATGAAAATAACAGTCATGCGGCATGCTGCATTTTCCGAGCCTTCATCGCTCAATTTGAAAGTGAGAATAACATCTGGCTGCTGAGGCTGAGGCTGCGTTTTTTGCAAACTGGTGTGTGGTGCCTGCGTACATGGACGCGTGGCGTTTGCGCTACAAATGCTGATGAGCCTGACATTGATGTGATGCTGTTGCAGCTGTTGGATGCTGGATGTGAATAGCGCGATCCTGTTGTGCATGTCGCAGTGCTACAGGACGTATCCAGTTTGGTACTGTGGTGGTTTCAGGCATCAAGCACCCCAGTTTGTGCAGAGGACGGTGCACAGATTGCAACCTGGCTTTGGTGTCGGATGAGGAAAGGGTGCACTCTGTGCAGAACGCGGTGTTCTTTTGGATCACGCTGCTGCTAGTGTTACGTTATCTAGCGCGCTGTCTTCAGCAGCAGTGGCGCTGATCCCTTCTGTTTCCTCAGGGGTGTTGAGGTCGAATCGGGTTCGGGGTTTGTCGGGTTGTAGGGTTTGGACGCAGGCAGCAGCAGCAGGTACTAGCAGCATGCTAGCTGCGATGCCTGTTGCTTACATTGGGCTGTCTTCTGATCAGGCATACAGCCACGAAATGAATGAGATGCACTACCGTAGGGCGCTGTGTAGACAAACTTGCATTCACAGCTTATAATCCTTGCTGTTCAGGGGTTATGACGCAGCCTTTACGGCTGTGGTTTAGGGTTCAGGAGCTTGTTTAAATTGGTGCACTGTAGCTGTTTTGCTTGAGGAGCTTTGGAGACAGGCTAGAGGCAGGCTGCAGCTGCTGCAGATGATGATAATGCTGTAGATGAAATAGCCAGCTATGTGCAGACGACGATAGTTTCACTAGTCAGCATCGTTTCTGATTGTTTCATGTTTACATACGGCACTCAGTCGTGCTGCACGTGCAGCGCGGTTCCGTTCCAGCTCCAGCTGTTTGCCGGCTGCAGGGACGTGTCCATGTGTGCATTTGGGGCGGTTGGGTGATTGCTGCTTGCTGCTTGGGCTGCATGTGGTGCGTGCGTTGTTTTGTCGCGCACAGTATGCTGTTATTCAATTTGGTACACCACCGGCTGTATTGCGGCAGATGCATTGTTCCTGAATGTGCGTGGCCGGCTGGCTGTGCGATGTTTGTGGAAGTCGCTTCCACATGACAGGCGGTTGCTGCAAGACCTAGTACTGGTCAACCCAGCATTCTGTGCGTTGTAAACACTGTCAGTGTCATGCAACCTAATGCTGCACAGCACACTCGCACACTGAGTGTGCTCTGCAGAGGTGTTCGGCACGGTGCATGTGCCGGCCTTGCCAAGCAGTGCTTGTTATTTGCTTGATTGTCACTTTGTTCCTTGTGCGCGTCGTATGCGCAACGCATGAATATATATGGCGTGGCTCCTGATTGTTGGCCAGCAGATGAAGCACTGCCCATTACAGCAGTTAGTAGCTGCATTTGGGACACGGTGAATTGTACAGGGAAACGCTCCGATGCATATGACTTGGACCCTGAAGCTTAAACATTGTCTATGTTACACGATGTAACAAGTTCTAGTCTGGGTGCTCTGCCTCGACATCAAGACCACGGGGCCGATGGCGTTGATGCTATGGCTTAATGGGTAACATGATGATGATGATGATGATGATGATGATGATGATGATGATGACATCAAGACCACGTTGCATGATGATAATGCTAACACCACTCATACAACCGCTGGGCAGTAGTAAAGCTGTGGATGAGTACAGGGCTTCAATCAAGCTCCAATAGAAGTTTTTAGGTAATATCTAACTTTTTGCAAGTTGAGGACTTTAGTGAGTCCGGACAAGGCCCGGCCCGGAAAAAAGCGCCTACGATTGGGGCACTTTCGCGGCTGTTCAGCAGTCACATTGGCAATCTAAATATAAGACAAATGCATTCGACAAAATAGAGCTCGCATCGCACATGGTTGGTCTGGGCAGCCCAAAAATAATAACATGCAGGCGGCTTGTCCCTGTTTTCGCCCTGCTGGTGCACCTTGAAAGGTACCAGAGCACCAGTCGCAATGTATCAAAAGCTTAGAGCTTTGTGCCAGACACGTCTTCGACAAGTGCAGCACAGCTTCTACACCTCACAGGCAGGAAGTTTTAGACGCCCTAGACGCCCGGTAGCCCTGCAGCACCCGTTCCATCATGGCCCAAAGAAAGATGGATGTCAGCAAAATGGAAAAGATGCTCGTTTCACTGCCGAATCATGCATAACACACTACTTGTGCACCTTCTTAGCAAATTGTTGTTGACCGCAAGCTGGTGGCACCAGCAAGCCAACACGAGCAGCAGCAGAGCATTGGACGGTTGCATATGCCTACATGTTACACTTCCAACATGACAGTCAACAACCAATACAATGCGCACAGGCCGAGGCAGACAGCAGCAAGCACGGAGAGCGACGGCAACAGAAAACAACACCACACACGCAACACAACACGACTCCCTCAACTTGCGACCGCACTAGTTCATTGGAGATCAGCAGTGACAGACCCATTTGCTTAGCACTCATAGGCAGATTTGGCACTGCTGGAGCAAGTTTCTAGCCAATGTGGAAGAGGCTCTGTGAGTTGTGATGTTACAAGCTGAAACGTGAATGTAACATCTGAAAATAACTTCCTTGTAAAGTTTGGCAGCGGTTGAGCACCCGGTGATCACCTGGTGGATCGTTTGGTCTACTGTCGGTTAACCCACTGTGAAATTGTACAATGCACACAACAGCATTGATGCAGTTGCGGGGCAATTGCAATTGTGTAAATAAATTACTTGCGCATCTAATACCATTGCGCAGACGGTCCGAGAGGCTTTCTGTGCGACTGTCCCTAAAGTGCACTTTGGTTTTAACAAAAAAAATAAAAAGAATAAAAAATAAAAACTTCTACAGTTTTCTTTAACTAAAATATTATTAAGAACCTGCTTTCAATAAGAATTTTTCCTGGCCATAAAAGATGGAAATTTTGGGAGTTGAACCCAAGACCTTTTGCTTGCAAAACAGACGCTCTACCAACTGAGCTAAATTCCCAATGAGAGAGAGAGAGAGGTCTGTTACAGGGGTGGGCAAGCTATCGCCCTAGAGCGAGTCACTTGCCCCTCTTTCAGCTCACATATCATGAGAACCCGATAGCAAGCCACAAGATGCAACCAAAGTAAAACTCCAGAGGCATCTTGCAGCCCCTACCTCCCCATAAACCACCAAGTACATGCAGTGCAGCATGTGCGAAGTGCAGCCCGAAAAGCAGCAGGGTGCTCAAAGCACAGGGCACAAAACGCACAGGGGAAGGCAGGCATGGTCCAAACAGCAAGCGGGATGCACAATGGTGCTGCTTACCATAGGTGTTTGGCATGATTGCACCAAGGCACCGCTGTACACACCAGACTGCAGCAAGCAGGAGCACGCCGGACCGACAGGAGACATTGCATGCGGCATGCAAACTAAGGTGCTACTGCTTCTGCAACCCTCATGGCTGGCAAGCATAGCAGCACGCATTGCGACACACAGAGCTGAAAAATCAAGCACAGTGACACACGACATGCAACATGGCCTTGCCAGAAAGTGGAAACCGGACAACTACGGACAGCACAGCATGTAAAAGCAGGAAGGTCAACCAGAGCGGGGCGCCAGTACAATGCATTGTTACATTTGAGAAGAAGAAGAAGAGGGGTTACAGGGTGTGTTCAAGCGGCTACGCCGGCGGGACGTTAAACACGTGGGTTAGCGTAGTGGTATGGCGTTCGTTTGCCATCCATGAGGCGGGGGTTCGATTCCTGGTCGGGTCGAACTTTCTGGCGGCGCTGAGTCGAAAAATGCCGAGGCCTGAAGATACTTGGCGGCGGCGGTGGTAGTAGTGCGACGTAGGCGCTGAAAAGCGCGTCGCGGAGGGTGACCAGACTGGCTCCGTGTTCTCGCGGCCCTCCACCGGGGTATGGTGGCTTGTAACAAATTCTTCTTTCTACGCCGCAACGGACACCTTCCTTATTTTCCGTGAGACCTTTTGATCTAATGTGCACACGCTTTTGGTGTGCCAGCCGTGGATGGGCGCATGCTCATGTCATTCACACCATCTGACTATCCACATGGTCATGTTGTGTGGCTAAGCGTAGGCGGGACGATGGGGCGATGCAAACAGTACCCGCTGCCTACTAGTCTACTGACATGGCACTGTGGGTGATCATGTTGGTTTGAGAATGATCATGTCTTTGACCGCAGTGCCTATTGGTCTCACGTTTCTTAGCTTCGTGGTGAACAGTAGCGACGTAGTCGCGTTTTTTCACCTTGTAACATATTTCTTCTTCGCAACGGACACCAGCTAGAAAAAGGATGCTGCGAACAGCTCAGCTCAGACTGTCACTCAAAAGGAGGCTGAACCCCAGAAAAACAGCCCCTGTGTGAGAGGCATGACATTTGGTGTGTAAGCACAACCGTCTTTCTCATCACACGCAATGTTGGTGTATCAGAGGGTATCTGATCATGAAAGCAGTAGTCTAAGCAGTGTCAGTGACAGCAATCTATACATTTTGCAGTACAGGCGGCGGGCTGAGCTCGGGCGTCTAACACTAGCTCAAGAAAAGCAGGTCGGACTCTCGTTACATTTGAGAAGAAGAAGAGGGGTTACATTTGAGAAACGGGCTCGCCAACCCAAACCCGAGCCCCCCTCAACACGTTCAACACGGTCCGGCGGGACGTTAAACACGTGGGTTAGCGTAGTGGTATGGCGTTCGTTTGCCATCCATGAGGCGGGGGCTCGATTCCTGGTCGGGTCGAACTTTCTGGCGGCGCTGAGTCGAAAAATGCCGAGGCCTGAAGATACTTGGCGGCGGCGGTGATAGTAGTGCGACGTAGGCGCTGAAAAGCGCGTCGCGGAGGGTGACCAGACTGGCTCCGTGTTCTCGCGGCCCTCCACCGGGGTATGGTGGCTTGTAACAAATTCTTCTTCTTCCCTCAACACGTTCAGTCTGAGCTGAGCTGTTCGCAGCATCCTTTTTCTAGCTGGTGTCCGTTGCGGCGTAGCCGCTTGAACACACCCTGTAACCCCTCTTCTTCTTCTTCAACACGTTCAGCGCGTCCCGGCCGGTTTTCTGGATGGCGTCATACTTATAAATTAGCATAATGCGTAAATCGACTGGAGCGAAGGGGGCTGCGGGCCTCAAAACCTCAGCAGCAGCAGAAGCAGCAGCAGCAGGTCCATGCAGCGACAAAACAGCCAATCCGGCTGCAGAAGCAGCGGGCCAACAACAGCAGCACCTCAGAGCTTCCCGTAGCAAGGCATCAGTCCGATCTGAACGCCAGCCAGGCAGCAGTACAGCAGCAGCAGCAGCAGCGCTGCCCAAGCCAGCGGCGGCACAGACGGGTAGAACAGCACCAGCAGTAGCAGCAACAGCAGCTACGCGTGCTGGGAGTAAAAAGGCCGTACCGAATCTACGTAACAACCGGTACTTCGCCCTCTCTGATTGTCAGGACGAGGATATGCCGCTGGAGACAGCATCAGCAGCAGCAGCAGCAGCAGCAACGGCACCAGCAGCGGCAAATACAAGCGCTGCACCCGATCCAGTCTCTTTGGCAGCGGCGGATGCAGCAGCCAGCCCAGCAGCACTGAATGCGACAGTAATGGGTGCTGATTCAGCTGGCAATCAATCTCCTGTGAGTACTCCGGGCGCAGTAGCAGGACAGCCTGCTCCCCCACCAGCAGCACGCAGTGCAGCACCTCCACCACAGCGGCAGCAGCATAGGACACAGCAGCAGCCCCCAGCGCAGCAGCAACAGCAACAGCAGCAGCAGCAACGGCGGGGCAGGCAGCAGCTGCGGCAGCAGCAGCAACCACAACAGCAGCAGCGGCGGCAACATCAGCAACAGCAGCCTGCAGGGAAGCCTGTTAGTGCACTGCCAGCGCAGCTAGACCTGGTGCTCTCTGTCGGTGCACCCGGCATGGTAGTGCTGCGTGTACGGCAGCGCTATGCGTCTGAGCCGCAACCTCATGAAGTGCAGGCGTTCCATGAGCTAGTCCATGAGCTAGCTGGGCAGGGGAGTGGCTTGGCAATGGGCACAGGCAACCTCCGCACAGAATACCGTGATGAGCAGCGTCCAGATGGCAGTGGCGGCACCTACACAGCCTGCTACTTGGGCACTGACCTCATAGCTGACAGCATGGCAGAGGTGTGCAAACTGCTGGATCCGCAGACAGGGCAAGTGCTGGTAGGCAATGCCCTCTCACCCCTGAAAGCATGGATTGATAACGGCCCTGTCAGGGTGTTTGAGCTGGAAGGCGTGCAGGGCATTCAACCGGAGGTCTGGAAGGCAGCGATGGAGCAGCAGCAGCTGCCAGTGGTGAGTGCAGTGTGGGCTCAGGATGGCCAGGGCAGGGACCTGACAGGCAGGGTGCGGCTGGTCATTGCATGCACAGGGAGTGCACCCAGCACGGTCAATGTCACACTGGCAGATGGCAGCCACCTGCATGTGGTCATGCGGGAGGTCTCTGGTCGCGTCAGCACAGACCTGGCAACCTGGCAGCAGCAGTTTCAAGCAGCCCGCCAGCGGCATGCACGCTGGGGACGGCCAGATCACTGGGAACCACAGCAGCAGCCTCATGATGAGGAGGATGCAGCAGCAGCAGCAGCAGCAGCAGCAGCAGCAGCAGCAGCAGCAGCAGCAGCAGCAGCAGCAGCACCACCAGCAGCGGCGGGGTCAGCAGCGGACCAGCCTGCAGTGCCAGCAACAGCACAGTCTGGGTCAACAGCCGTCCCACCAGCAACAGCAGCAACAGCACCAACTGCTGCTGCTACAGCAGCAGGGGGTGAGGCAACAGCAGTGCCACCAACACCAGTAGCAGTAGCCCCAGATGTTGTTGCTGCAGCAGTAGTGGTTGAGGCAGCAGCAGTGCCACCAACACCAGCAGCAGCAGCACCAGATGCTGCTGTTGCAGTAGCAGGGGGTGAGGCAGTAGCAGTGCCACCAGCACCAGCAGCAGCAGCACCAGATGCTGCTGCTGCAGCAGCAGTGGGTGGGGCAGCAGCAGTGCCACCAACACCATCAGCAGCGGCAGGAGCAGCAGAGAGTGCACCAGCGGCTGGGGAAAAGGCTGTGGCAGCGCCTACAGCACAGGCAGCTGCTGAGCCAGCAGCAGGAACGGAGGCAGCCGGGGGCATGGCAGCAACAGACCTGCCAGCACCAGCAGCAGCAGCAGCAGCAGCAGCGGCAGCAGAGGACGTACCAGCGACCGGGGATGAGGCTGCAGCAGCGCATGCCACACTGGCAGATGATGTGCCAGCAGGGACAGCGGCAGCAGGGGTGGCAGTGGAGCGCCAGGCTGCAGCAGAGCCTGCCGCGCCTGAAGCAGCTGCAACTGCTGCTAGCGGGGACAATGCCACACAGCAGCAGCAACAGGAGCAGCAGCAGCAGCAGCAACAATTGCAGCTCCACCAACAGCAACAGCCACAGTGTGCCAACAACCCAACAACACCCAAACGGTCCCACCAGCAGCGGCAGCAGCAGCAACGCCTGCAGCCCCTGGCAGTGGCAGGTACTAAGCGCTCGAGTACGACACGCGTGCGCCCTCAGACCGGCCGCCCAGCGCAGAAGAAGTTTGCCACTGCAGTAGACGCACAGGTGGGTCCTGTCCCAACCTGTGCCCCCCCCTCTTACACCTTGTAATGTCCAGAGCAGCCACGCTGCGCCTGGGCTGCCACAATGTCAATGGGTTGGCGGCTAAGCTCGAAGGGTTGCTGGCCTTGTGGCAGACTCTACAGCTGGATGTGGTGGCGGCTGTTGACACCCATGTGGGCTTTGAGATGCGGGTGAGGCTGGATCAACAGTTGCATGCAGCAGGGTGGAAGGCTTTCTGGTGCATAGCTGTAGAGCAGACTGGTCGGCAGCGAGCAGGGGTGGCAGTGATCATCCGCAGCAGCCTGCTGGCCAGTGGCAAGCTTCAGGTCCGGGGGGAGGCTATGCCGAACCCTGGGCATGGCCCCGGGCAAGGCAGGCTGCTGCGGGTTCCACTCAAGTGGGGCCGGCAGGCATTTGATGTTGTGGCAGCGTATTTTGATGCTTCCCAATACTCTAGGAATGTCTCCATGATTCAGAGCACCCTGCGGCACTGGCATCAGCAAGCGCCTGCGGGAGGCCTGGTGGTGATGGGTGACTTCAACTTTGTCCACAATACCCTTTTAGACCGGCGGCGTGTGCAGCAACAGCAGCCCCCTGACCAGCAGCAGCAGCAGCAGCAGCGGCAGCAGGAGGGCCAGCAGCAGCAGCAGCAGCAGCAGCAGCAGCAGCAGCAGGGCCAGGAGCGGGAGGATGCGGCGTCAGCGACACGAGACAGTGCCCCAGCAGCAGCGTGGCAGCAATGTTTGCCAGGCATGGTGGATGCATGGCGAGCAAAGTACCATGCTCGCCGGGCCTTCACCTACATACACCCCGTTGGGGCGTCAAGGGTGGATAGGGTGTATGTCAGTGCAGAGATGCTGCCGCAGGTGATAACTTGCAGACATGCAGACAGGCTCCCGTCTGGTAGTGACCACAATCCTGTGGTCATGCAGATGGTGCCGCAGGGGCCTGGTGTTTTCGGTCCTGGTCTGCCCCGCTGGCGTCTTCAGTTTCTAGATGACACTTCATGCAAGGACCAGCTGGCAGAGTGGCTAACAACGCAGCAGGTGCCACAAACAGATGCTGCGGTGGTACAGTGGTGGCCTACTTTTAAGCAGCAACTGTTTGCCAAGGTATGCCAGTTGAACCAAGCTGCCAAACAACGGAGAGCAGGACAGAGTGCAGCACAGCAGCGTTCCACGGCAGCAGCAGCGCTGGCGGCAGCACACAGGGCAGTTGAAGTGTGTTCAGACGCTAACTTGCCAGCAGCTTTGCAGCAAGTGGTAGCTGCTCGCACGACTTTTGCCCGTATCCAGGCTGCAGATGAAGCTCATGCACGAGAGGTACGCAAACAGCAGTGGGTGCACGCAGGGGAGCTTCCTGGGCCTGCTATGACTAGAATTCTGCGGCCCCCAAAGGCTGCAGGGTTCATAGCAGGTCTGCGTGAACCAAGGTCAGGACACTTGGTGGTTCATGGGACTATGCTTGCAGAAATTGTGGCTCGCAGGTATGCACAGATTAGCACTGCGCCATCAGTGCAACCTGCAGCACAGCAACAGGTCCTAACTGCAGTGTTTACCCTGTCCAACAAGTTGTCTGATGCGTGTGCTGAAGTGCTGGGGGACACTACAGTTACGGCGGCTGAAGTGGAGCAGGCTATTCGTGGCACTGCTCCTGGCAAAGCCCCTGGGCTGGATGGTATGCCGGGTGAGCTCTTCAGACAGTTTAGGCAGCAACTCTCACCTATTTTGGCACGCCTGTATACTGCCATGGGGACAACAAACACATGCCCGCTGGGTTTTTTGGATGGGGTGGTGATCCCTGTGTTGAAACCTGGTGGGGAAGTGGTGGATGTTGATTCTTATAGGCCTTTACAGATGTTGTGCTATGACTATCGACTATTAGCCAAAGTGATGGCCAATCGGCTGCTGACTGTTGCAGAGGCTTTCATTGATCCTGCACAGTGCGCATTCCTGCATCGCAGACATATTGGTGACAGCATACGTTTGTTGCAATTGCTGCCTGCATGGCTCAAAGAAGAGCAGCGGTCGGCCATAGCAGCCTTTCTAGACTTCCGTAAGGCATATGATACCCTATCAAGGGAGTTCTTGTACTCTGTGGCAACTGCACTTGGTGTGGGGGATGGGTTTGTTGCTTGGATGAAATTGTTGCTTACTCACACTTACAGTTGTGCTGTTGTGAATGGGTTCAAGTCCTCATTTTATCAGTGCAGTGCGGGGTGCGGCAAGGTTGCCCTTTGGCTCCCCTCATTTACCTTTTTATTGGACAAGCTTTGCTTTGTCATTTGCAGCAGGCAGGGGTTGGGGTCACGATTGGGGAAACCCGGGTGACAGCAACACAATATGCAGATGATGCCGAACCCTTGCTTGAGGGGGAGTCAGATGCTGGGCCGTTTGAGCAGCGCATGCATGTTTTTGGTGCCGCTTCCGGGCAGCATATGCAGCCCAGGAAGTCGCATTATCTGCGCATGGGCCACGCTGCTGATGCACAACTGCCCCCGCCACCAGGCACAGAACTTGGGGTTGTCGGCCAGGCGAAAGGCTTGGGGATTCTCTTTGGTGGTAGTGGGGTTGTTGGTGTGAATTGGGAGCAGAGGATGCAGGTTGTGCATGACAGGTTGCAGAGCATAAGTAAAATCCCCAACCTTTCAGCATTTGGTAGGGCATTTGCAGCTAATGCATATGCACTGTCCACTTTATTATATGGTGCACAGTTCACAGGCTCACTGCCACAGCAGCATGCTGACACTCTCCAAAGGTGGGTCTCAGCATTGGTGGATGCGGGGCTGGGACCTGCAGGAGACCTACGCCGGCCGCCAGGCATTCCACAGGAGTGCATGGCGGCACATCCTACGGAGGGTGGGTTTGGCCTGTTGCCTGTGCGTCAACACCTTCTAGCCCGATTAGCTGTGGAGGCAGTGCAACTGTTAGGGGAAGGGGAGACACCTTGGTTGGTTGTGGGCAGGTCACTAGTGGGTACGTTGTTGAGATCAGCCCCTGATGCTGGGGTGTGGCAGTTTGCATTGTGCTCGCGGCAGTGGTTATTCCCTTCAGGGGCAGAGCAGCCTCTGCCGGCCCCATTGCGTTCGTTGGCAATAGGGTTGCGGGCGCTGCCCCCGTTAGAGCATGTGGATGGAGACATTTGGGATCCTGGTCCTTGGTGTTGGCATGCCCCTTTGTGGTCTAGCCCGCTAGCTGTCTATAGAGAGTCGTGGGACTGGTTTGGGCAGCAGCGTGAGGTAGCCGTTGGTTTGGAATCTGTTGTGGCACCAGGCCTTTTGTCTCTGCCCAGGCTGCGTTCAGTTGGTGAGGCTGTGTGGTTATTGCATGAGTTGCACAGGGTTGATAGCTTGCCTGGGGAGCTGAGTGCTCGTCGGCATGCTTATGGCATGGAGGTTCATGGCCCTTGGCTGCGAAGCCGAGGGCAGTATGCAGACAGGCAGTTGGCAATTGATCATGTGCAGCATCTGATTAACCTCTTGCCTCCTGGTTGGGTTGCAGCGGCGCGTGCAGAGTTGC
>CADDIJ020001564.1:0-12071 GCA_902809745.2 Tetradesmus lagerheimii | reverse complement strand
CAAGCAGGACATGCTGTGTTAGAATCAGCTCTGCTGCCACCATAACGACTGGTACGCTCATGCACGCAAAGACAGCCCATTCGAACACGCATCAGCAACTCAATACCACGCGTTGGCACAGTGTGTGCTGTTGCAGTGCGAGAGGACATGCGGCTTGGCACAGTGAGTGCTGCTGCATTCACAGTGGGTGAGGTCCCCCATACACCACCCAACACGCATCAGGGGCATGTGCTAGAGGTGCAGCTGGTGCATCACATGTGGCCAATGCACGGCAATGCACGTGGCACTGCACGTGGCTGCACTTTCTAGCGGCACCACATGTGAATCAAACTGACGGGACAGGCTACCCAGGTAGCCCCCCTTGGACCTCCTCGCTAACTCCACCAGGGTCACGTGTGGTGCTGCAGGGCTGTCGTCCACTGCTGCTGGCGCTGCAGGGCTGTCGGCGCTAGATGACACGTTGTCATGTGGAGGGGTTGGCTGCCCACCCCAAAGTAGCGGAGACTGCTGAGCATCCACTGCTGCTGGCGCTGCTGGCACACCTCCTGCACACCCTGCTACGTTGACTGCAGCTGCAGCAGAGCCTAGCCCATGTTGTTCAGCTGTCGCATAGCCAAATCTGCCACTGTGCGTCATACGCTGCATGCTGGCGCCTGCATACACCAAAGCAATGGACGATAGTACATGCTGAATACGAAACCAGCGTGAAGGGTCGAAAATCCTGGTGGCAGCCACGGCATGGCGGCTTGTGCAGAACTGCCCGCAGTGTAATTCAAAACTGAACGCGACATTTGAAGCTGCCTTGCATTCACACATTTCAAGCACAGGTGCAAACACAACAACAACAGCAGGGGCATGAGGCAATTCTGGCCTAAACACACGGTGGCATGTTTAGTCGAAGTTGAAAGCATACGCGGATCACAACCCCTGAAACTATGCACTCACAGACGCGTCACTGACGCTATCACATCAGCATACGGACTACAGTCGTACCTGGCGTAGTGGCTGCTGAAGCACTGTGCATAGCTTGGTGTTGCAGTTAACATCGGCTCCAGGCCTTGATCTGTGGCACCGCCCAGGCCTGGCTGCAGGCATCCACCACCCAGCAAGCCCGACTCCTGCTGCTGCTGCTGCTGCTACACGCGCTCAGTTGGCTGCAGCAGATCATTGACCAGCACGCCTGACTGCTGCTGCTGCTGCGCTGTGGTGAAGCCTGCCTGCTGCTGCTGCATTGCTGGAATGCGTGCCTGCTGCTGCAGCTCGTTGAGCAACGAGCCTGCCTGCAGCTGCGACAGCAGTTCGTTGAGCAACGAGCCTGCCTGCGGCTGCGACAGCAGTTCGTGGAGCAACGAGCCTGCCTGCGGCTGCGACAGCAGTTCATTGAGCAACGAGCCTGCCTGCGGCTGCGACAGCAGTTCGTTGAGCAACGAGCCTGCCTGCGGCTGCAACAGCAGTTCGTTGAGCAACGAGCCTGCCTGCGGCTGCGACAGCAGTTCGTTGAGCAGCAAGCTTGCCTGCTGCTGCGCTGCGGTGAAGCCTGGCTGCTGCTGCTGCACTGCGGGAATGCGTGCCTGCTGCTGCTGCAGCAGCTCACTGGCTAGCAAGCCTGGCTGCTGCTGCTGCTGCGCTGCGGTGAAGCCTGACTGCTGCTGCTGCGTTGCGGTGAAGCCTGACTGCTGCTGCTGCTGCGCTGCGGTGAAACCTGACTGCTGCTGCTGCGTTGCGGTGAAGCCTGGCTGCTGCTGCTGCTGCGTTGCGGTGAAGCCTGACTGCTGCTGCTGCGCTGCTGTGAAGCCTGGCTGCTGCTGCATCTGCTGCTGTTGCGTTGCGGTGAAGCTTGACTGCTGCTGCTGCTGCGCTGCTGTGAAGCTTGACTGTTGCTGCTGCGTTGGCAGCACACTGGGCTGCTGCTGCTGCGTTGCGGGGTAGCCTGCCTGTTGCTGCTGCTGTTGCTGCACTCGGCCTGCCTGCTGCTGCTGCTGCTGCTGAGAGGCGGCTGGCTGCGTTTGGGCGCCAGCAGGAGTTCTACCTGCGCCACCCCTAGCCATGGCAGTAGCTGCTGCCTTGGCTGCAAGCTGGCTGAGGAGAGACTCCTGCGCACCTGCTGACGGCACTTGTGCAACAGGCGGGCACTTGCTGCTGCCGCCATTCAATGTGGCAGCTGTTGCCCCACGCCCAGCAGCATGCTTGCCACCAGCAGCTGCTGCTGCAGTAGAGCTGAGACCTGCCATAGCAGCAGGGCCTTGGCTTGCAGCTGCTGCTGCAGGCACAGCAGCGGGGTCGTTGACAGCCGCTGCTGCTACTGCTGCTGGTTTCTTAGGCCTGCCTATCTCAGCAGCGTCCCCAAGCTTCAGCGCCTTGTCAATGTACGCGAGCAGCTCCTCCACGCTGCAGCCGCTGGGCACATCACCCTGAGCTGCCAGCTCCATGAAGCGGTGCAACTGTGTCTCCAGCTGACGCTGATTCCACGAGCTGACCGCAACAGCTGGCAGTGGCCGCTCCACACGGTAAGCTGCTCGTGCATTGCTGCACAGACTGCAACCTGCCGGGCAAACAGTGGTGCTGGAGCCTGGGCCGGAGTGGAGGCGAATGCTGCTGCCCCGTCCACTCAGCTGCGCTGCTCCTGCTTGCTCCTCCGCCACTGCTGCTGCTGCTGTTGCTGCTCCTGTTTGCCCTGCCTGCTTGGCCATATCTGCGCAAGTGCGGGAAAAGCAAATACAGCTGTTGTGAATCCTTTGCAGCGGGGTCGGCTGCTGCGCAAGCTATGAGTGTTGTCGCATGAACAAGAGCTGGCAGTTCATGCAGAACATGCTGATGTGCTTTGCTAGGGTTGCCAGGGCATGCAGCACACCACGCCTACACATGCTTCAAGCAGAGCGCTGCTGGTAGCAGAGTTCACATTCCCAATGGCCTTCTGCTACGCAGCATACACTGCTCGTCATGTGGCAGGCTGCCAGAACCACCGTACTAACTACATGCTGGACTCTGGATGATTTTGAGAATAATGTTTAATGTTCGAAACCTCGACGTTTGAGGTAAGCACGCGCCGCTTTCGCGTGGCCCCTGGCGCCGTTGGGTGATGTTCTTGTCACCTGCTTCAGCATCGTAGAACTGCTGCCTCATGAGCTGCAGCAGCCCATCCACGTGCTCGCTGATAGCCTCATCTGCGGCCCAGTCTGGCGACAGCGAGAAGCGCATCTCACCCATAGCGTCCATGAAGACGACGGCAAACTGCGCCTGGTGCTTCTTGATTGACACACGCTCAGACTCCCTGAACACATTGTGAGCGCAGACGCTGTTCTGGAACACCAGCTTGCACAGGTCCCTAAGCACCAGGTCATACTTCTTCCTGGTCATATCGTTGAGGTTGCTGGGGTGCTTGTAGTACATGAGGGTGCTCCAGTACGCCTCAAGCTGCTCCACAGAGGCGTTTGCTGGTGGCTTCTTGATGCTGAAGCCGCCACTGCTGCTGCGGCCCTGCCCACCATCTGCGCCGCTGCCCTCTGCTGCTGCAGCTGCGCCACCGCCAACGCCATCGACAGACCCAGCAGCAGGTACATCTGCTTCAGCGTCTGCACCTGCAGCAGCGTTTGCTGCGGCTGCATCTTCTTTGGTGCTGCCTGTTGCTGCTGCTGCACGCCGACTCCTGCCCCCAGCCTTGCCACGAGCGTTGTTGTTGCTCTTGCCGGCCATGCCACCTGCTGTGGGTTTGCGGCTTTTGCAAGGTTGTTTCCGCTGTCTGCGGCGCGCACCATCGTCATCGCCGTCTGATGACCATCCATCCCCATCATCGTCACCAGGAGTGCCAGCAGCAGCAGCAGCAGCAGCTGGAGCAGCAGTTGCAGCAGCAGCCGCTGCAGTTGACGTCACCCGCCGGCGGGGAGCCTTGGCGGCAGGCTTCTTCCTCTTACTGCCTGGCTGGGTGCTGTCCTGTCCACCTGACTGCTGCTGCTGCTGACACTCTTGCTGCTGCTGCTGGTGACACTCTTGCTGCTGCTGTTGCAGCTGCTGCTGCCGCAGCAGCTGTTGCAAGCTTGCTCCTGCTGAGCTCCTGCCGCTGTTGCGGTGCAGTGATTCCAGCAACGTGGGGCTGAAGCGACAGGCACCTTGCGCAGCCTGCTGCTGCTGCGTAACCTGCTGGTACCCAGTCCCCTGCTGTTGATCCCAGGTTGCATGGTACCCAGGTGTCTGTTGCTTCTGTTGCTGCTGACCAAATTCATATGGCCCAGGCACAGCCTGCTGCTGCTGCTGCTGCTGCTGCGCATACTGCTGTTTCGCAGGTGCTTGCTGCTGTTGGTGTTGCTGCTGCTGCTGCTGGAGCTCATGGTGCCCAGGCACATGCTGATGGGGCTGCTGCTGCTGCTGGAGCATGCCCTCTACCCCTCCACCATGGAAGAAGATTTCAGCAGCAGCTTCCAGATCTTCAGGTCCTGGACGCCCCTGCTGCTGCTGAACAGCCGTTGGCTGCTGATGGGTATGCAACGGCCCAGCCTGCTGCGGCATCTGCTGCACTGACGCCGGTGGATCTGCTGGCAGAATGCCAGGCACACCACCGAACATCATGCCCCATATCGCATCTGCCATGGCAATCGCTTGCACCTGCTGTCCCTGCTGCTGGTGCGCTGGTGCAGGCCGAATCTGTTGCTGCAGAGGATGCTGGTTAAAGCTGCCTTGCATGGACAGCTGCTGCTGCGACGGTAGGTCACTGTAATGCTGTCTGAGAAATTCATCAAAGCTGTCGTCTGCTTGCTGTTCCTGCTGCTGGTCAGCCTGCGCCACTGAGGGGTTGGCACGGAACTGTACGCGGCCATCCAGCTGCTGTTGCTGCTGCATTTGAACAAGATGCTAGTGGAGGTGGTTGCAGACTAGCTGTGGGCAAGGTGGTCTATACACGACTTTCTGTTTGCAGCTTGCAACAGCAGCACAGCCGTTTACTGCCTGCAGCTGCACTTGCCAAGTGCCTCAGCAGAGCTGCATCTGCAGAGGTGTGGTCCATGCTTGTTGCTGAAGCACTTAGGCGCCTGTGCAGCCAGCAGGTAGCAGCAGCAAACACCAGCAGCAACCAAGTTACAGTACCAGCCAGGAGGGGGCAGCAGCATGTCAAGCAGATGCAACCTCCGTGTATTTCAAACAATAGGAGCGAGAGCAACAACAATCAGGACGTTCAGCATCATTAGCACAACAAACCTTTGCTGCTTGATCACCAGAGGTTTGATGAAAGCATTCCGCCCTCAATTCCTGCTTGCAGCTGCTTTAAACCAGATCCAGAGGCTGTTACAACTGGAATACAGCCTGGGCAAGCTCTCTGATAGACTAGAAAGCTATAACAAGCGCGATAAAGAAAAGCCAGCTGTATTCAAATAGGATGACCGACATACTTCTGCATCAAAGCGCCATAAATGCACGGAAAGATACCATCAGCGAAATAGCTATGTTGCTCATTCGTTTGTAGCTTTCCAAGACCAGTCCAGCCGCACAGTTTGCTAGGCTCCATGCCACGGCGGTAGTTAGACTTTATGCACCTCCATGTCACGGAGGCCACCAGAGGGTTACCTATCTCCCGTCGGGGACTCCTTGGCCGTCAGTGGTGTGCACCATGCCCAGTAGCAATATGCTGGACACCAGCATGCTTACACTGTACATATTTTGGATCATGATCGTGCTCTGAAGCGCTGTGTTTGGTGCTACAAGCAGACGGAAGCTGGCATATACAGCCCCGCACGTGCTGAGCTGTTGACGATGGCTGATCCGTGCCTTCTGATCTAGCTCTTCTTCCGATCCGAGTGAACAACGCGGGCAGACATATGCACGGTGTGTCACTTGTGTTTCCAGTTTTGGTTCCTACGGGACCTGTGTCCTGTGTCCCGATCTTCAAGATTCACTATGAGCATTACCCCCTAGTTCACCGCGTTTTCTCCAACTGAAAGTACTGGTTTTCACTTTATCTCACGGGTGAAAACGTGCAGTGAAAACACGGGTAAAACGGTGAATCTAGAGAAAAACGTTGCTTTCTATCTCATTCTCCCTTTATTTTCACTATCCACGGAGAGTATTCACCATTGGTTAAAACAGTGGATAACGGTGAATAATCAGCTAAGTTTATCTGGGGAGTGACAGGGAGTAACTAGATAGTAATTCGCCGGGTAGATAAGTGTCACCGCAGGTGAGTTTTTTTCCAGAGAAGATTCGGAAAAAAAAAAGAAATACCTGCTGCTGCCGCTGCTGTTACTCATGTGTGGCACCTGCTGCTGCTGCTGCTGTTACTCATGTGTGGCACCTGCTGCTGCCGCTGCTGTTACTCATGTGTGGCACCTGCTGCTGCCGCTGTTGTTACTCATGTGTGGCACCAGAGGTTCTACCTTTGGTCCGCTTATCTATGTTTTCCACACTCTGAGAGTATGAAGTACAACTAATCTGGCACCGCTGTTCCCACGCCTTATACATATAGCGACTATTTGATGACTAATCGTACTGTAACTGCTGCACCGTGGTGGCCAGGCAAGTAAGTGTCATATAAAAGCATGCACACCAACCACTAACATCTCCTGCTGCTGCTGCGCTGCTTGCTTGTGTAAGCAGTGAACTTGTGCGGGTCCTGGACACCAGGCAATTACAAACATCGTACCTTGGTGCATTGCTTGACCAGGAGTTGCCCGTGCTCGTTGCTTGGCCTGCTGTGACAGGTGCTAGGGGATGTCAACTTCAGGAGATACATCAACGGTGCTGATATGGGGATTGTGAACTGGCAGCGCAGCAAGCTTGACATGCGCATCAAGGTGTACAATGCAACAGGCAGCATCATAGCCACGATCAACCCGCCATCATACAACCCCCTTGACGGGCTGGGTGTAGCAGCCGCAAGTGTCAACCTGCCTTCAAATGGCCGCTACAGTATCTCTGTTGAAAGCGCTGGTGCAGGCAGTCCATTCGCTACGCCACCCACGGGGTACACGTCATATGGATCACTGGGTTGGTTCGACATTACAGTTGTGTTTCCCACTGCAATCAGACCATCACCCTCGCCATCACCCAGCCCCAGCCCCAGCCCCAGCCCCAGCCCCAGCCCCAGCCCCAGCCCTTCACCTTCCCCAAGGTGCATGTTTATGCTGTCAACCATAGTTCATAGTCACCCGGTATCACCTGGTGGCGAAAACCAAGATGATGACTGGCAGTGCGCTGACTGGAAGCATTCCTGTCTTGTTCATGAAGCTATGACACATACATGCACAACATGCAATGCACAGATCGAGCCTATTCTCGCGGCAGCGTCAGTGTCAGCGGCAGCGGCAGCGGCAGGTGTAACTGTGTTCCGCAGTATACAGCCACCTGTCAGCAGAGCTGCTTGTCACAACAGCGGCTGTGTGCATGGCGAACAAACCTAAATTGTAGCTCCACATAAATGTTGACCTACTCCCCAGCTCATACTTTGTCTGCTTGCCTCACCTCTCATCTGCCTGTTGCGCTTCTTGCAGCCCTGCACCGTTGGCTTCACTGAGGGTTGCCTCTGCTGTCATCGCGGGCCCAACCAAAGCTGGGCTGAGCGTCACATGCAACGCCACCATCACTATCAAGAGGGTCGGCAGCAGCAGCAACGTGAACGGTGCAAGTGTCCGCATAAGGTGGACGACGCTAGATGCAACCCCTCAGTTCACATACAGTACGACAGTCACTGCAGAAGCTGGCGTGGCAAGATCAGTTTCAAGGCGAATCAGGGTAAGCAGCCGCGGCTGCTCCTACACAATCACAAGTGTGACTGCTGCTGGATACCTGCCATCCACTGCCCCCATCCTCCGGAGCAAGCGCTTCTCCACCTGAGACCTAACCTCCATAACAACCACATGCTGCAGTGTCTGGAACCACGTAAGGACCTACGCAAACGCCTGGCTTGGAGTGGTGTAGGGAGCTCGCTGTATCTAGCTCTTGATTTTGCTGATTGATTCAGTTTTTTTGCAGTGTTTAAGCACCGCAGCTGCAGCATCAGAGTTGCAGCACGCTGTTTGACTAGTGCATAGAGAAGGCTGGCGATGCCTGTGACAGTGCTGTTGAATAGCATTTTGGTGTCTGTGATGCTTCTGGCATCGGCACGATGAGTGTGTTGAGTACAGATTGGAGCAGGATGGTACAGGTACAGGACAGGACTGATGTCATATGCCACTGAGTGGTGGGCATCTTGAAGTCTGGCTGTCATAACTGTATACCCGCGCGGGACAGCTGGGGTGTACTCTTTGAGGGTAATGGCCCTGGGGGCTCGCTGACTGTCACTTCTGTTGTCTCGGCCTGAGTAGAATCAAGACTACTTTCATGTCTGCTTGACTCACAGTTTGCATAGGGCATGTTGGAGAATGAATGGCGTTGTTGTGACTAGTTTTGGCACACATTTTGTGTTTCGCATTATGGCAGCATGCAGCATCTGCTCCCACGTGCAGTACAACAGGTTGTGAGTTTGTGCTACCACTCTAGGCAGCCTGTGCCGTGGTGCTGGACCTTGTTTTGTCGGCGGCTTTCTCATGCATGCGGTGCAGCAGCTACACGCATTTGCCCAGACTTTCCAACTTATGCGGTGCAGCACTGCTGGCAGCACTTGCACGCAGTTGTCCTGGTTTGTGTGATTCACAGGAAAGCCTTTGAGGGTGTGCAGGAGGACATGCGGCTTGGCACAGTGGGTGCTGCTGGTGTACTGGAAGACACGCGGCTTGGCACAGCGGGTGGTGTTCAAGTGCAAGTGGACATGCGGCTTGGCACAGTATGCGCTGCTGGTGTGCAGGAGGACATGCGGCTTGGCACAGTATGCGCTGCTGGTGTGCAGGAGGACATGCGGCTTGGCACAGTATGCGCTGTTGGTGTGCAGGAAGACATGCGGCTTGGCACAGTGTGTGCTGCTGGTGTATAGGAAGACATGCGGCTTGGCACAGTGTGTGCTGTTGCAGTGCGAGAGGACATGCGGCTTGGCACAGTGAGTGCTGCTGCATTCACAGTGGGTGAGGTCCCCCATACACCACCCAACACGCATCAGGGGCATGTGCTAGAGGTGCAGCTGGTGCATCACATGTGGCCAATGCACGGCAATGCACGTGGCACTGCACGTGGCTGCACTCTACTGCACCATGCTCTTGGAGAGCAGAGCAGCGTGCTTTGTTGCGGCAACAGCACCGTGCACCGTGCTGGTGACCGTACTGCTGATCACACACTACAAGTGTTCGGTAGTTGTATAGTGACTTGATCATGATCCAGTACGGATACTGCACACTACTGTGTGTTGTAAGGTGCACAAGCCTGCAGGTGTAAGTTGACTTGTGTCCGACGACAGCGCTGAGTCAGCGGAGCACAACATAACATGGCGCGATGCCAGCACTGCTGCAGCAGGGCTGTGATTTCCAAAATGTTTCTGAAAAGCAGCATGCACAGAAGGTAAATCCGATGATTGGTGACGTGTCTCCAGAAGTAGCATGTCACTAGGGACAGTTCTGCTTAGCTTCCAGACCCTCCGTGGTGGCCTCCGTGACATAGAGGTGCATAAAGTCTAACTACCGCCGTGGCATGGAGCAGAGAAAATACATGCATCGAACGAGCCCAGGGCTTGCTTCACAGTGATAACTCACCAGTTAAGGCTTAGGGCGCTGTCGACCAAGCTCAGTTCGCACATCCAGCGATTCAATCACCACGGCTGGATGACATCCCCACTGTTTCGTTTGAAAAACCTCCAAACGCATTATATCCTTTCAATATTGGTTTCTTGTGGCTTTGATGTGCCACTGCCTGCTCTGCTGGCAGTCAACACCTGTGACAGCAGCAGTAACAAACTTAGTGACAGCCTGCAACGCGTCTCTTTGCTGCTGAACGGAGCTCACAGTGCTGCACATTTCGATGATTGCTCTAATTCTGAAACAAAGACCTGATCGATGTCTATAGCCTCGTGCATGTGCTGGCAATGAGTAACACTGTACAGAAGCAGAAGTTCAAGTGTGTTCCTGTCCTACCAAAGAAGCAGGCTATACCGTATGAGCCACGTGTTATCAATGTGACTCTGGGGCCAGCTGGATCCTCTAGTTCAGCCCCAGCAAGGCAGCACCGCTGCAAGCGCAGCCAACACCGAGCAGCGCCCCACTCAGCACCCCTGTTGATGTGCAGTCGCACAACACTGGTGGGGATGGACAACTGGGAGATGATATGGGTACCCACTGGCATGAGTTTGAGGGCATGGCTGCTGACGGGGACGACCAGGTACCTGACGCAGCAGCTCCACCAGCAGCAGCAGGGGTTGCTGCAGCAGATGAAGCAGCAGCAGGACCTGCGGCAGTAGATGCAGCAGCAGCGCCACCATCAGCAGAGCCAGTAGCGCCTGCCGCAGCTGCTGAGGAGTCAGGCGTGCGGCGAGGTGAGACAGTCAACTACATCAGCTACAGGACGCAGCTTTTGTTTGTGCCAGCAATCGTCTGCCTAGTGTGCACTGTGAAAAGTGTTTGCTCTTTTACTTAATAGAACGTAAAACTACAATGTGTCTGCTACCAGCTGTAAAACACATTCACGTGCATTGCTTGACAACAGCTCATGTGCTCATGCTTGTTCTGCAGGTACACAGCCAACTGTTGGCACCTTCAAGATTGCCTCCACCGTGTATGGCACCCGGCGTCAGCCCAGTGCAGCGGACAAGAATGCAGCTACCCACTGCAACTGGGAGGCGTTCCATCAGGGATCGCCTGGATCTGTGCAGCAGTTTCTCCTGTCCGTGACAGATCAGGTGCAGCTGAGCGATGCGGCACACAGCTTCCTGCAGCAACTGCTGCAGAATAAGTGTGCGGCTGCAGCGCCTCGGCAGATGCAATGCCAGGCTCTGTACCAGCGCAGCTGTATTCGCGGGAGGTGGTGGTGGTGACCGCGAGTGGCATGGTCAGCATCCAGGTGCCCAACTTCAGGTGCAACAGGTGCAGTCCGCTGCTGGCGATGTGTCCACAGGGTGTTGCAGCTGACACATGCGCGTCAGAAGCAGCTCACTGCGCACTGATGTCAACGACGACCGGCATGCTGCATATGCATTTTTAAAGTATCAGAAGCCTCCAGTTAATAACTTTGTGCTGTGCATGCACGTGCAGGTGCTCAGGCAAGCAGTACAACACTGACCAAATATTGGGCCACCGCGAGACTGGCGGTCGTGCCTGGCCCGGCCCGGGCGGTGCTAGCAGAATGCACTGTGCTTGTTGAGCTTGCGGGACTGTCGCTCCGACTCAGCTTGCGGGACTGTTACTTGGGGTATGGCTTGAGTGGGTGATATGATGATGATGACTTGGAGTGACCAGCCGCGTCATGTTGTGGCAGTGACAATGCAATGTAACATGTGAAACTATTTGATCAAGAGCATTCAGGGTGAGGAAAGTCAAGCCTTGACTAGACACTGTCGTATGCAGCGCCCCTATAGCCTACGGTACAACCGGCTGAGCCCCAGCGCAGGTGCCGCGTCACTTGAAGTTCGTAGCATTCAATGTTGGTCAAGGTGCCAGGGGCATCCATTGGAGATGCAGAAGTTATGTGAAAGAGGTGCCACACATTGTATGTCAATTTTCTCGGCCGCGTTCATCATGTAAAAGTAATAGCAGCACCAAGCAGCAAGGCATGCAGTGACACCCTTCCCCTGCATGCAAGGCTGCTCACTCACGCAAGGCTGCGCACGCAAGCAAGGCTGGCCTGACCCACTGTACTGCGCCGCTGACTGTCAATGCTGAACAAGTAGATCATAGCTGTCCAGATCCAGGAGCTTCCGGGGCACCAACCCTTCTGCGTCCAGGGAGCATCAAGCAGAGGGCTGCGCATGCACGCACTTCGATATACGGCACCGCCGCCACCAGTATGACACGCCAAGCGCCCTTATTCCAGGAGGTGCCCAGCACCCGGACCAAAAACAGCGGAGGAGTTGAACCCCCACACCCCCTTGGTGTCCTACAGCCTGTAGCTCAGCTGCATGCCGCACACACCTGACTGACTTCGTCAGCCGCCCCAATAAAGGAGTCTAATATTGCTTGCAAATGCACCGTGAGGGAAAAAAGCCGACTCCAAATGCATGGTGAGGCAAAACAGCC
>CADDIJ020001563.1:192500-244372 GCA_902809745.2 Tetradesmus lagerheimii | reverse complement strand
GCTGTGTCAGGTGATGTTGGTGAGTTTTGTGTCGCGCCTGCTGTGTCAGGTGCTGTTGGTGAGTCTCGTGTCACGCCTGCTGTGTCAGGCGCTGTTGGTTAGATTTTGGTCCCGCCTGCTGTGTCAGGTGCTGTGGGTGAGATGTGCGTTACGCCTGCTGTGTCAGGTACTGTGGGTGAGATTTGTGCACCATCTGCTGGGTCAGGTGCAACACCTGCTGGGACGGGTGTAGTGCGTGGAGTTGCCAGTGTGGTTGGTGGTGGGGGTAGCTTCACTGATGATACCTGCAAGGATGCTGGAGCAGCCACCACCTTTGTGCAGGCGTTGTGGGGCGTGCAGCCCGTGCAAGAAATCTGGGACATCAATTGGGCAGGCTGGGGCTTGCCAAATTGCGTTGCATCTGTGAAGCGTGTCACAGACCCTGCCTGTGTGACCAGTGCGGGCAACATGTCTGGTTGGTGGCGCAGGTTGCTGCCACATCAGCAGCAATTTGTGGACCAAATGCGAAGCCGGTGGCCGTTGTCGGTCCATGTGTGGCAGCCTGTGTGGGGTGGTGACCATGATTGGTCTTTCTTGTCGGCGGTGTTGACTGAAGGCGTGTCAATTGTTCACCCGCAGAATGTGCCAATGGTTTCTGTGGCTCACAACTATGCGTCTTTTAACGAGTGCGCGGCCGCCTGTGGTGCGGTGTTTGCGTCAGAGCTTGAACGTGGCTTGATTACAGCAGCCCCGAGTGGTTTGCGTCACAGTGGGTGCATCCATTGGGTGCAGTGCCAAAGAAGAACGGAGGTGTCCGGATAATACACGACTGTTCATATCCTCGTGGTGCGTCTCTCAATGATGCACAGTCATACTTGTACTTGCCCTGGGCGTCCATTGACAGCATTCTGCGGGAAGTGACCCCATCGTGTTGGATGGCAGGCATTGATATACAGGAGTACTATCGGAACTTCCCTGTGAACCCGGTTTGTTGGCCCTTGCAGTGTTACAGAGATGCGGAGGGGCAGCTGATTGTGGACAGCCGTTTGCAGTTTGGGCATAGGATGGCCCCTGAGGCGGCTGGGCGTTTCTCGGCGGCGCTGCAACGGCGCCTGATGTCCGAGTTTGATGCGTCTGTGACAGCGGTCATGGATGATTTTACAATCATCAGCCCCAAGCAGGACAAGTGCTTGGCGGCGTGGCGTGGCTCCTGCAGCAGGTTGGAAGGTCTTGGCTTCAAACTCAGCCAAGGGCCAGGCAAGACTGAGCCGCCTGCTCATGTCAAAGTGTCCTTGGGTTTAGAGATTGATTCTGTCTCGATGACGGTGGGCTTGTGCCCGGTTAAGTTGGCAAAGTTACGTGATGTATGCCAACAGTGTCTGGCGTCTAAGTTTGTGACGCGCAAGCAGCTGGAGAAGCTTCTGGGTTTCTTGATGTGGGTGAGCCGTGTCGTGTATGCAGGCAGAACATTTTGTCATAACCTGCAGGTGACAATGCACCGGCTGCGCAAGCCGTCACACCGCGTACGCATGTCAGCATGGCTGCGCTCTGAGCTACTGTGGTGGTTGAATGTGGCGCCGTCGCTGAATGGCAAACATCAAATCTTGCCGGCTATGCCTGTGAAGTGGGCGCAGTTTCAGACGGATGCATCTTTGACAGGTGCAGGCGGTGAGCCATGTGTGGGCATTTGGCTGCAGGGTGCGTACAACTCATTGTCGTGCACGCAGCTCTGCAGTTGCTTTGCTGATGTACCAGAGAAGACCGCGCATATCTCTGTGTGGGAGATGTATGCGGTGGTGGTGTGTGTGCGTTTGTATGGAGATTACATGGCAGGCCGCTACTGGCGGGTGCGGACGGATAATAGCCAGGTGGTGGCATGGTTCATGAAAGGTGATGCGCCGCCTCACCTAGTGTCTTTGTGGCTGAAGGAGATGGCCACACTGTCCGTGCAGCTCAGGTTCCGTATCGGGGCGAAGCACATCCCTGGTGCTGCCAACTGTATGGCAGACGCGTTGAGTCGATGTGCTTGGAGTGTGGTGCATACGCTACTGCAGCGCTGGGTTGTTTCACAGTCAGAAGATTGGCTGCTGGTACCTGACGCTGCTGCGCCTCCTTTGACCTACAGGGGCGGAGTGCTTCCCGCCAGGAGTGGCGGCGACACAGCCGAGGCTGGCACTGCATCAGGAGGCGCTGGGCTATTTGAAGCATGACTTGGCTGATTCCACTCTGGGGCAGTATCAGCAGTCGCTGAAGTATGTGGTGCGCGTGCTGCTGCTGCTGGGTTTGCTGCCGATGCTGTGGGCCCCGCAGGAGCTGGTAGTGTGTTGGGTAGTGGCGTTTTTGCACGGTCCGCGTCTTACAAGACCATTGTGAACTACTTGAAGGCTTGGACATACTCCCTGGGCGTGCATGGCTGGGATGTGAGTGTGTGAAAGGCGATGCGGCAAAGCCCAAGCTGCCCATCACCCCGGCCCTGTTACTCAAGTTTGTGCGGGCGCTGCCGCTGGGCGGCCCTGCACTTGCTCTGTGGGCAGCAACACTGGTGGGATTCTTTGGCTTTCTCCGCAAAGGGCATTTGTGTGTGGACGGTGTTGGGCTTGGAGCTGTGTCTATGGCAGTGCTGCGGCGCAAAAACTTTGTGTTTGACCATGCGGCTTACTGTGTGCATATCACAGTTACCATGTCAAAGACCAACCAGTTTCGGCGGCGGCAGCAGGTCATCACCATTCAAGGGGTGAAGGGACACGTTTTGGACCCATACGCCTGGCTGCAGAAGCTGTTCACCTTGCATCCTGCAGATGGGGATACACCGGCGTTTGGTCATGTGCAGGGTGGTGTGTATGTGCCCCTGACATACTCTCGTCTGCTGGTGGGTCTGAAGGATTTGATTAAGGCGTGTGGCCTGGACCCCTCTGCATATGGTGGGCACTCGCTGCGGCGAGGCGGCGCCACGTGGGCCTTTCAATGCAGGGTGCATCCGCTGTTCATTCGCATACAAGGTGACTGGCAGTCTGACACGTGGTTGCTGTATGTCGGCATGTCGGCAGCGCAGAAATGTGCTGTCACGCGCATGATGCAGGAGAAGATCGCAAGCCTGCCTGGTGCAGCAATTTGAGTGAGGTGGGGAGTGGGTTGGGATGTGTGCTGTGTGCTGCTCAGCTGAGAATGCTGAGCTGTCACTGCTCTGGCGGCTGCTGTGTGCGCGGCACACGCGTAGCCTGCCCGCTTCTGGCCCAACCTCACTCATTGCTGGCATGTCTGTTGGTATGTTAAGACAAGAGGGAGATATTGTAACACACCTAAGGCAATCATGATCTGGTAAGCACGTTTTGTGCTGCAGGGATCATGAGGACTGAGAGGTGTTAGTTTGATTAGGCTGTTGTCATCAGGGCTCAAGTGCATGGTAGTGTGATCTCGCCCTACTAAAGCAGATACAGCTTGGCTTGAATGCCAGCTGTTTGATTGTACGGGAGCAACGTTTGTGCATGCGCGTTTCCCTCCCACCCACCCTTGATACTCCATCGATGGGCTGTCATTTGCCTCTGCTTGACTACATACCACCATGTCAGTACTGTTTGGGATGTGTGCTGTGTGCTGCTCAGCTGAGAATGCTGAGCTGTCACTGCTCTGGCGGCTGCTGTGTGCGCGGCACACGCGTAGCCTGCCCGCTTCTGGCCCAACCTCACTCATTGCTGGCATGTCTGTTGGTATGTTAAGACAAGAGGGAGATATTGTAACACACCTAAGGCAATCATGATCTTGTCAGTTTGCACCAGACCTGACATCTCCTTTGTCACTGGTTCCCTGGCTCGCTACATGGCCAACCCAACCACTGTCCATTGGCAGGCTGCTAAGGGTGTTCTGAGGTACCTGGCTGCAACAGCAGACTATAATAATAAAATAATAACAGCAGACTATGGCATCACCTTTGGTGGGAGCGGCCCCAGCGACCTTGAGCTGTTCGGCTACTGCGACTCCGACTACGCTGGAGACCTCGACACACGCCGCTCCACCACTGGCTATGTGTTTAGCCTAAATGGTGGTGCAATTTCCTGGCAAAGCAAACGGCAGCCCACTGTGGCAGCATCCACAACTGAGGCCGAGTACATGGCAGTTGCAGCAGCTGTCAAAGAGGGTCTGTGGCTGCGCAAGCTCCTGTGTGATTTGGGAATCAACACCAAGACTATCAACATCCTGGCCGACAACCAGAGTGCAATCAAAATTCTGCGCAACCCCATCTCATCTCTGCGCTCTAAGCACATTGATGTGATCCACCATTTTACTCGTGAGCGCGTGATGCGAAACGAGGTGGTGTTTACCTACACACCCACAAACCTGATGATTGCTGATGTGCTCACAAAGCCCCTGGCAGGAGAGAAGTTTAACTTCTGCCGTGAGGCTATGGGTGTGAAGTAGGATACTGCTGGAAGGTGTTAGCTGCAAGAAAACATTTATTCAATACATACAACTTTGTTTGCATACAATTGTGTGTATCTTGAGTTTGGAAGACGTGGGAGCTACATTGTGTACTGCCACTGGACCCGTAACATCATATGTGCTCACAAGGCAGCCTGCGTGGGAGTGTTGAGATATGGCTATTATTCAGTCTGCCTTGCATCGCACATTATATCGCACATGCTCACAGAGTTCAGTATTTGTGAGTAGAATGAAAAATATTGTGCTTTGTTTGAGGCCGGATTTGAACCTGGGACCTTTGGAATATAATACAGTACTTATATCTGGAAGCTTCTAGAAACATCTCGAAGGATGTGGATTCTCCCACAATCTGAGGTTGTAGAAGATTGTCGAAGTTTCTGGAAGCTATTCTGAAGAGTATTTATAGCTGGTGAAAGCTCTCAAACTGGTAACAAAGTCGCTGCAAGGTTTGCAAGTGCCAGTGCGATTTCTGCCCGTATTTCAACAAATGCTCTTAGAATTATTCAGATCCCCTACGTGAACACAAAGAAGTCACAAGACACGCATGGAATACAGCTCGTCAACAATCGCTGCGAAAATCCGACCAGGACCGATGCTTCCGCGCTCGTCTGGAGAATTTCATTTTGGTCGTGCATAGTTGCTTGCATGCTCCAAGACGTTTTGCAGACCACACCCGTGAACACCAAGGAAAACCAAGACACGCATGGCAAACAGCTTATCACCGATCGCTGCAATAATCAGACCAGGACTGATGCTTCGGTGCTCGTTTGGAGAATTGTATTTTGGTCGTGTATAGTTGCTTGCATGCTCCATGAATTTTTGCAGACCACCCACGTGAACACGCAGGAAAAACAAGACACGCATGGCAAACAGCTTATCAGCAATCGCTGCATTAATCAGACCAGGACCGATGCTTCAGTGCACGTTTGGAAAATTTTATTTCGGTCGTGTATAGTTGCGAGCATGCTCCATGAATTTTTGCAGACCACCCACGTGAACACGCAGGAAAAACAAGACACGCATGGAAAACATCTTGTCAGCGATTGCTGCGAAAATCAGACGAGGACCGATGCTTCGGTGCTCGTCTGGAGAAGTTTCTCTGGGTCGTTGAAAGTTGCTTGCATGCTCCTGGAGTTATTTCAGACCACCTGCGTGAACACCAAGGAAAAACAAAACACTCATGGTATACGGCTTGCTGACGATTGCTGCGACACTCAAACCAGGACCGATGCTTCGGTGCTCGTCTGGAGTATTTTATTTCGGTCGTGTATAATTGCTTGCATGCTCTTAGAATTATTCAGATCCCCTACGTGAACACAAAGAAAACACAAGACACGCATGGAATACAGCTCGTCAACAATCGCTGCGAAAATCCGACCAGGACCGATGCTTCCGCGCTCGTCTGGAGAATTTCATTTTGGTCGTGTATAGTTGCTTGCATGCTCCAAGAAGTTTTGCAGACCACAACCGTGAACACCAAGGAAAACCAAGACACGCATGGCAAACAGCTTATCAGCGATCGCTGCAATAATCAGACCAGGACTGATGCTTCGGTGCTCGTTTGGAGAATTTTATTTTGGTCGTGTATAGTTGCTTGCATGCTCCATGAATTTTTGCAGACCACCCCTGTGAACACGCAGGAAAAACAAGACACGCATGGCAAACAGCTTATCATCAATCGCTGCATTAATCAGACCAGGACCGATGCTTCAGTGCACGTTTGGAGAATTTTATTTTGGTCGTGGTTAGTTGCTTGCATGCTCCAAGAAGTTTTGCAGACCACCCACGTGAACACGCAGGAAAAACAAGACACGCATGGCAAACATCTTGTCAGCGATTGCTGCGAAAATCAGACGAGGACCGATGCTTCGGTGCTCGTCTGGAGAATTTTCTCTGGGTCGTTGAAAGTTGCTTGCATGCTCCTAGAGTTATTTCAGACCACCTCCGTGAATACCGAGGAAAAACAAAAAACGCATGGTATACGGCTTGCTGACGATTGCTGCGACACTCAAACCAGGACCGATTCTTCGGTGCTCGTCTGGAGTATTTTATTTCGGTCGTGTATAGTTGCATACATGCTCTTAGAATTATTCAGATCCCCTACGTGAACACAAAAAAAAAACAAGACACGCATGGAATACGGCTCGCCAACAATCGCTGCGAAAATCCGACCAGGACCGATGCTTCCGCGCTCGTCTGGAGAATTTCATTTTGGTCGTGTATAGTTGCTTGCATGCTCCAAGAAGTTTTGCAGACCACACCCGTGAACACCAAGGAAAACCAAGACACGCATGGCAAACAGCTTATCAGCGATCGCTGCAATAATCAGACCAGGACTGATGCTTCGGTGCTCGTTTGGAGAATTTTATTTTGGTCGTGTATAGTTGCTTGCATGCTCCATGAATTTTTGCAGACCACCCCTGTGAACACGCAGGAAAAACAAGACACGCATGGCAAACAGCTTATCATCAATCGCTGCATTAATCAGACCAGGACCGATGCTTCAGTGCACGTTTGGAGAATTTTATTTTGGTCGTGGTTAGTTGCTTGCATGCTCCAAGAAGTTTTGCAGACCACCCACGTGAACACGCAGGAAAAACAAGACACGCATGGCAAACATCTTGTCAGCGATTGCTGCGAAAATCAGACGAGGACCGATGCTTCGGTGCTCGTCTGGAGAATTTTCTCTGGGTCGTTGAAAGTTGCTTGCATGCTCCTAGAGTTATTTCAGACCACCTCCGTGAATACCGAGGAAAAACAAAAAACGCATGGTATACGGCTTGCTGACGATTGCTGCGACACTCAAACCAGGACCGATTCTTCGGTGCTCGTCTGGAGTATTTTATTTCGGTCGTGTATAGTTGCATACATGCTCTTAGAATTATTCAGATCCCCTACGTGAACACAAAGAGAAAACAAGACACGCATGGAATACGGCTCGCCAACAATCGCTGCGAAAATCCGACCAGGACCGATGCTTCAGCGTTCGTCTGGAGAATGGCATTTTGGTCGTGTATAGTTGCTTGCATGCTCCAAGAAGTTTTGCAGACCACACCCGTGAACACCAAGGAAAACCAAGACACGCATGGCAAACAGCTTATCAGCGATCGCTGCAATAATCAGACCAGGACTGATGCTTCGGTGCTCGTTTGGAGAATTGTATTTTGGTCGTGTATAGTTGCTTGCATGCTCCATGAATTTTTGCAGACCACCCCTGTGAACACGCAGGAAAAAGAAGACACGCATGGCAAACAGCTTATCAGCAATCGCTGCATTAATCAGACCAGGACCGATGCTTCGGTGCACGTTTGGAGAATTTTATTTCGGTCGTGTATAGTTGCTTGCATGCTCCATGAATTTTTGCAGACCACCCCCGTGAACACGCAGGAAAAACAAGACACGCATGGCAAACATCTTGTCAGCGATTGCTGCGAAAATCAGACGAGGACCGATGCTTCGGTGCTCGTCTGGAGAAGTTTCTCTGGGTCGTTGAAAGTTGCTTGCATGCTCCTGGAGTTATTTCAGACCACCTGCGTGAACACCGAGGAAAAAAAAACACTCATGGTATACGGCTTGCTGACGATTGCTGCGACACTCAAACCAGGACCGATGCTTCGGTGCTCGTCTGGAGTATTTTATTTCGGTCGTGTATAGTTGCTTGCATGCTCTTAGAATTATTCAGATCCCCTACGTGAACACAAAGAAAACACAAGACACGCATTGAATACAGCTCGTCAACAATCGCTGCGAAAATCCGACCAGGACCGATGCTTCCGCGCTCGTCTGGAGAATTTCATTTTGGTCGTGCATAGTTGCTTGCATGCTCCAAGAAGTTTTGCAGACCACACCCGTGAACACCAAGGAAAACCAAGACACGCATGGCAAACAGCTTATCAGCGATCGCTGCAATAATCAGACCAGGACTGATGCTTCGGTGCTCGTTTGGAGAATTGTATTTTGGTCGTGAATAGTTGCTTGCATGCTCCATGAATTTTTGCAGACCACCCACGTGAACACGCAGGAAAAACAAGACACGCATGGCAAACAGCTTATCAGCAATCGCTGCATTAATCAGACCAGGACCGATGCTTCGGTGCACGTTTGGAGAATTTTATTTCGGTCGTGTATAGTTGCTTGCATGCTCCATGAATTTTTGCAGACCACCCCCGTGAACACGCAGGAAAAACAAGACACGCATGGCAAACATCTTGTCAGCGATTGCTGCGAAAATCAGACGAGGACCGATGCTTCGGTGCTCGTCTGGAGAAGTTTATCTGGGTCGTTGAAAGTTGCTTGCATGCTCCTAGAGGTATTTCAGACCACCTCCGTGAATACCGAGGAAAAACAAAACACGCATGGTATACGTCTTGCTGACGATTGCTGTGACACTCAAACCAGGACCGATGCTTCGGTGCTCGTCTGGAGTATTTTATTTCGGTCGTGTATAGTTGCTTGCATGCTCTTAGAATTATTCAGATCCCCTACGTGAACACAAAGAGAAAACAAGACACGCATGGAATACGGCTCGCCAACAATCGCTGCGAAAATCCGACCAGGACCGATGCTTCAGCGTTCGTCTGGAGAATGGCATTTTGGTCGTGTATAGTTGCTTGCATGCTCCAAGAAGTTTTGCAGACCACACCCGTGAACACCAAGGAAAACCAAGACACGCATGGCAAACAGCTTATCAGCGATCGCTGCAATAATCAGACCAGGACTGATGCTTCGGTGCTCGTTTGGAGAATTTTATTTTGGTCGTGTATAGTTGCTTGCATGCTCCATGAATTTTTGCAGACCACCCCTGTGAACACGCAGGAAAAAGAAGACACGCATGGCAAACAGCTTATCAGCAATCGCTGCATTAATCAGACCAGGACCGATGCTTCGGTGCACGTTTGGAGAATTTTATTTCGGTCGTGTATAGTTGCTTGCATGCTCCATGAATTTTTGCAGACCACCCCCGTGAACACGCAGGAAAAACAAGACACGCATGGCAAACATCTTGTCAGCGATTGCTGCGAAAATCAGACGAGGACCGATGCTTCGGTGCTCGTCTGGAGAAGTTTCTCTGGGTCGTTGAAAGTTGCTTGCATGCTCATGGAGTTATTTCAGACCACCTGCGTGAACACCGAGGAAAAACAAAACACTCATGGTATACGGCTTGCTGACGATTGCTGCGACACTCAAACCAGGACCGATGCTTCGGTGCTCGACTGGAGTATTTTATTTCGGTCGTGTATAGTTGCTTGCATGCTCTTAGAATTATTCAGATCCCCTACGTGAACACAAAGAAAACACAAGACACGCATGGAATACAGCTCGCCAACAATCACTGCGACAATCCGACCAGGACCGATGCTTCCGCGCTCGTCTGGAGAATTTCATTTTGGTCGTGTATAGTTGCTTGCATGCTCCAAGAAGTTTTGCAGACCACACCCGTGAACACCAAGGAAAACCAAGACACGCATGGCAAACAGCTTATCAGCGATCGCTGCAATAATCAGACCAGGACCGATGCTTCAGTGCTCGTCTGGAGAATTTTCTCTGGGTCGTTGAAAGTTTCATGCATGCTCCATGAATTTTTGCAGACCACCCACGTGAACACGCAGGAAAAACAAGACACGCATGGCAAACAGCTTATCAGCAATCGCTAAATTAATCAGACCAGGACCGATGCTTCAGTGCACGTTTGGAAAATTTTATTTCGGTCGTGTATAGTTGCGAGCATGCTCCATGAATTTTTGCAGACCACCCACGTGAACACGCAGGAAAAACAAGACACGCATGGCAAAACATCTTGTCAGCGATTGCTGCGAAAATCAGACGAGGACCGATGCTTCGGTGCTCGTCTGGAGAAGTTTCTCTGGGTCGTTGAAAGTTGCTTGCATGCTCCTAGAGGTATTTCAGACCACCTCCGTGAATACCGAGGAAAACCAAAACACGCATGGTGTACGTCTTGCTGACGATTGCTGCGACACTCAAACCAGGACCGATGCTTCGGTGCTCGTCTGGAGTATTTTATTTCTGTCGTGTATAGTTGCTTGCATGCTCTTAGAATTATTCAGATCCCCTACGTGAACACAAAGAGAAAACAAGACACGCATGGAATACGGCTCGCCAACAATCGCTGCGAAAATCCGACCAGGACCGATGCTTCAGCGTTCGTCTGGAGAATTTCATTTTGGTCGTGTATAGTTGCTTGCATGCTCCAAGACGTTTACAGACCAAACCCGTGAACACCAAGGAAAACCAAGACACGCATGGCAAACAGCTTATCAGCGATCGCTGCAATATTCAGAAAAAAAAAACAATAATCAGACCAGGACTGATGCTTCGGTGCTCGTTTGGAGAATTGTATTTTGGTCGTGTATAGTTGCTTGCATGCTCCTAGAGGTATTTCAGACCACCTCCGTGAACACGCAGGAAAAACAAGACACGCTAGCAAACAGCTTATCAGCAATCGCTGCATTAATCAGACCAGGACCGATGCTTCGGTGCACGTTTGGAGAATTTTTTTTCGGTCGTGTATAGTTGCTTGCGTGCTTTTTTTTTTTTTTTTGGAAAGTAGTGTTACATTGGCTTGACAACGCAAACCGAAACCCTACTCCGTGAAAAAATCCACGAGAGGATGGGGTAACCTGTTCTCACACCCATTCCACGGCTCTCTATTTGCAAGAGGCGCCGTCACAAGGTCATGCAGATAGCTCCGTGAAGAGCAGCCGTACTTGGCTTCCAGGACCCGACCCGACCAAGTGCCCAATATCCGCTATACCACAGCCATCCATGGAATAACTGCGGCTGTCATTAGGTCATGACTTGCCATAAAAGGCGATGCTCACAACCTGGCTATGAATTATGTGTATAGCACGCGTTGTACATGTAATCAATCCGAAGACATTGACATGCAACATGCAGCATGCACATAAACACACAAGTTCAAATTACACAAGCACATTCAAAGCAATGTGCAGTTGTGTGTCATCACCAAACATTCCATATGACACAACACACTCATTCTAGTGCTACACAACACAAAACATATCACAGCATCACATGCACATTGTTTAAGACGCACATGCGCATATCCCGACCACATCCGTCCTTGGATGAGTTGTAGTCCATAGCTTTATAATATGAGCATCCTGCAACAGCGACGCCTCATATATTTTCCATCAACACAATTCGTACCAGCATAAATCAGATGCACAGAACATCCTCATATGGGTGGCGCTACAAAATGCATCCACCTCTTCTTTCCTTCACAATCAACAATGTTTGCCACATGTACATAAAACCCACAAATAAACACATACTCTGACATTCACCTCGGTACCCGTATAGCCACAACTGTCCATAGATCAGCTGCATTGTATACCACCTCAATACGCCATGGGTACAGAACACCATTCGCCTCCATGAATTTTTGCAGACCACCCCTGTGAACACGCAGGAAAAACAAGACACGCATGGCAAACATCTTGTCAGCGATTGCTGCGAAAATTAGGGCTGAATATCACCATGGCAGGGCTGTGAGTGTGGGATGTGGTGTGTTGAATGACATGGCATAATAGGATGATGCAACGGCTGTGTAGATGAGGTGGCTTTCTGCCGCCGCATGTTGTGTTGATGGGTGTCATTGTATGGATTATTGTACGGATTATGCTTGTTGTAAGGATGTTAGTGGTACATACATGTTGCCCCAGTCAACATTCTCTGGCATTCTCTGGCATTGTTCATGTGGGCATTCTCTGGCTGGGACATAGAACGTTGTAGTATGTGTTGGTGCTTGTATGTACATGGATATTATATAGTATTCTGAGATGATTTTTGTACTTCCATCTATGACACTGGCAGGGGTGTGTAAAGCACCCATCTGCATATTGGGATATAGCATCACATGCATCTCTTGTCATGTATGTGTTAATGGTTGGTGGCTGAATATAGGCATTCTCCTAATGGGGGTGAACACCGACATCCCCAAACATCACATGCATGTCTCGTCATGTATGTGTTGGTGGCCGGGGGCTGAACACTGGCATTCTTCAAATTTTTTTATTTTTTTTTGGAAAGTAGTGTTACATTGGCTTGACAACGCAAACCGAAACCCTACTCCGTGAAAAAATCCACGAGAGGATGGGGTAACCTGTTCTCACACCCATTCCACGGCTCTCTATTTGCAAGAGGCGCCGTCACAAGGTCATGCAGATAGCTCCGTGAAGAGCAGCCGTACTAACCTGTTCTCACACCCATGTTCTTCAAATTATCAACTATTGCTCTTTTGTGTCTGTGTGTTTGTGTGTGATAGTTGCTGCGTTATTCATAGGCATGCATGACTGGTGTTGCACATAGCCAGGCTATGAGCATAGCCTTCCAAGGCATCTCATGGCCTGTTACGCGCTACAGCTGATCCTTGGACGGCTGTTGTTGTAGTGGATATTGGGCACACGGTCAGGTCCTGGATGCCTTTATGGCTGCTCCTCACGGAGCTATCTATATGGCCCTGTGACAGCATCTCTGTTGAAATACGGGCAGAAATCGCACTGGCACTTGCAAACCTTGCAGCGACTTTGTTACCAGTTTGAGAGCTTTCACCAGCTATAAATACTCTTCAGAATAGCGTCCAGAAACTTCGACAATCTTCTACAACCTCAGATTGTGGGAGAATCCACATCCTTCGAGATGCTTCTAGAAGCTTCCAGATATAAGTACTGTATTATATTCCAAAGGTCCCAGGTTCAAATCCGGCCTCAAACAAAGCACAATATTTTTCATTCTACTCAGAAATACTGAACTCTGTGAGCATGTACGATATAATGTGCGATGCAAGGCAGACTGAATAATAGCCATATCTCAACACTCCCACGCAGGCTGCCTTGTGAGCACATATGATGTTACGGGTCCAGTGGCAGTACACAATGTAGCTCCCACGTCTTCCAAACTCCAGATACACACAGTTGTATGCAAACAAAGTTGTATGTATTGAATAAATGTTTTCTTGCAGCTAACACCTTCCAGCAGTATCCTACTTCACACCCATAGCCTCACGGCAGAAATTAAACTTCTCTCCTGCCAGGGGCTTTGTGAGCACATCAGCAATCATCAGGTTGGTGGGTGTGTAGGTAAACACCACCTCATTTCGCATCACGCGCTCACGAGCAAAATGGTGGATCACATCAATGTGCTTAGAGCGCAGAGATGAGATGGGGTTGCGCAGAATTTGATTGTACTTTGGTTGTCGGCCAGGATGTTGATAGTCTTGGTGTTGATTCCCAAATCACACAGGAGCTTGCGCAGCCACAGACCCTCTTTGACAGCTGCTGCAGCTGCCATGTACTCGGCCTCAGTTGTGGATGCTGCCACAGTGGCTGGCGTTTGCTTTGCCAGGAAATTGCACCACCATTTAGGCTAAACACATAGCCGGTGGTGGAGCGGCGTGTGTCGAGGTCTCCAGCGTAGTCGGAGTCGCAGTAGCCGAACAGCTCAAGGTCGCTGGGGCCGCTACCACCAAAGGTGATGCCATAGTCTGCTGTTGCAGCCAGGTACCTCAGAACACCCTTAGCAGCCTGCCAATGGACAGTGGTTGGGTTGGCCATGTAGCGAGCCAGGAAACCAGTGACAAAGGAGATGTCAGGTCTGGTGCAAACTGACAAGTACATGAGGGAACCGAGCAGCTCACTGTAGGGGTACTTGTCCTTGTCGAGGGGCTCGCCTTCATCCTTGGTAAACTTGATGGAGGCGCTCATGGGAATTGGCCTGATCTTGCTGTCGTCCATGCCAAACTTGGAGATGAGATCATTGGTCATGCGTGTCTGGCTGATCTTGATGGTGCCGCTCCCACGGTCCCTTGTAATGGTCATGCCCAGATAAGAGGAAACCTCGCCCAGGTCGCGAGCATCAAAAGACTCTGACAGGCGCTGCTTGACACCCTTGATCAGAGCGCTGTCCTTGGACGCAATTAGTATGTCAACCACGTACACCAGCAGGTAGATGTCTGCTGTTTTTCCGTTGTAGATGTAGAGACCAGGGTCAGCCTCAGAGGCTCTGTAGCCGTACGACTCCAACTCCCTGTGGAGCCCGTTGTGCCAGGCACGCGGGGCCTGCTTTAGGCCGTACAGGGTCTTGTTGAGGCGGCAAGCCAGAGTGGGGTCACCCTGCACATAGCCCTCGGGCTGGCAGGTGTAGATGTTTTCTTCCAAGTCGCCATTGAGGAAGGCAGTCTTGATGTCCAGCAGGTGGAGGTCCATGTCGTCGGCTGCTGCCTTTGCCAGCAGTGCGCGCAGGGTTGAATACTTGCTGACAGGTGCGAATACCTCGTCTTAATCAATGCCCTCTTGCTGCTTGAAGCCTTTGGCCACCAGACGGGCCTTGTAGCGCTCGATGTTGCCGTCTCCGTCTCTCTTGATTTTATAGACCCACTTGACAGGGATAGGCTTGACACCAGCAGGTGGTGTCTCTAGGGACCAGGTGTTGTTGCTCAGCAGGGAAGCCATCTCTTCATCCATTGCCTGCTGCCAAAGGTCTGCTGCCTTTGAGTTGAGGGCCTCGGTGTAGGATTTGGGCTCCTCCAGGTCCACTGCTGCTAACAGAGCAGTAGCTGAGTAGGGAGCAGCAGGGTGTTTGCCATCAGCCACATAGCGATAGGGGTTGAGCACTCCCTTATTTGCCCGGCTGCTGCGGCGCAGCCCAGAGTTGTCGGAGTTCCCAGTGGCAGGGGGCTGATTGTTGGCACCAGGCTGGTTGTTGTGGCCAGAGTTGTTGCCAGAATCAGGGCCAGGAGGGTTGTCATTTCCATCATCACTTTCACCATCAGAGTCAGACTCAGAATCAGAGTCATGCTCACCGAGAGGTGGAGGCTCATCGTCACTGTCAGTGTCAGCGCCGTTGTGTGTCTCCATCAGGTCCAGCTTGGTGCTGCTGACCTGGGCGCTGGTGGAGTTTTCATCAAAGGTCACGTCGCGGCTGTCCACCACTGAATTGTCCTCCAGCAGGATCCTGTAGCCCTTGCCATTGATTGAGTAGCCAACCATGTAGCCGGTCTGGCTCTTAAAATCCAGCTTGTTCCTTTTCTCCCTGGGAATGTGGACGAAGGCCTTGCAGCCAAAAACCCTCAGGTGTTCCAGGTTGGGCCGCTTGCCAGTGATGAACTCGTATGGAGTGAGCTCCTTACCAGATGTGGGAGACCTGTTGCGCAGGTAGTTTGCAGTCATAACAGCCTCGCCCCAGGCCTCGGGGGGCAGGTTGGTGTCTGCAAGCATAGATTTTGCTTTCTCAAGCAGGGTGCGATTGAGTCGCTCTGCCTTTCCATTTTGCTCAGGTGTGTAAGGCATGGTGGTTTGGTGTACGATGCCCAGGTTGTCAAAGAAGGATGTCAGGTCCCAGTTGACGTATTCGCCACCATTGTCGGTGCGCACATTAATCACATAGTAGCCAGTTGATTTTTCCAGCATGGTGATCACACTCTTGGTTGCTGCAGCCACGTCGCCCTTGGTCTTGAGCATGCAGACCGCGGAATAGCCAGTGTAGTCGTCGAGGAAGGTCGCCATATAGTTGCTGCCACCAAAGGAGCTGACCGGCATGGGGCCACACACATCCATGTGAATGAGCTCCAAGGGCTTGGATGTCTTGGTGTCTGACGGGTAGAAGGGCTGCCGGTGGTTTTTGCCCATGGCGCAGGACTCACACACCTCATTGGTTGCTGCCTTGATGTCGTTGGCAGTCAGGTCCAGCCCATTGACCATTGAAGGGAGCTTTGCCATATTGTTGTAGCCCAGGTGTCCCAAACGGCGATGCCACAGCTGGGCAGAGGTGCCCTTTGTTGGAGAGGGCAGGCCAGCAGCAGTGGGACCAGCAGAGTGCACACCAACACTGCTGGTGCTGCTGCCATCAGTGTCCTTGAAGCTGGCACCAAAGACAGAACACCTGCCGCTGCCACTGCAGCGCGATGGGGCATACATGGAGATGCCGCCCAGGAACTCATCGTGGAGCTTATGGCTGGGCTTTTGCACACTGGCACGCATGATGAGCGGCTGCGGGCTCACCGAGTAATTGCTGTTGAACCGCTTGTATATGTGGCGGGTCGAGGGCGTGTTGACGCAGGCGTAGAGGTTGGGCAGCACGTAGTTGTCGTTGATGTTTGCCACAGCAGACGCAATGATATTGTTACCTTTGATGATGTCGCAGCTGCTGCTCTTGAAGAGGAAGGAAGCGCCAGCCTTGCTGGCCTGCTTGACTGACAGGAAGTTGACCTTTGCTGTGGGCTCCCAGAGCACGTCGCGCAGGACGACCACAGGCTTGTTGGTGGCCTCGTCCAGCAACACGACGTCTCCAATGCCGTAGGCCTTGGATGAGCTGCCATTGCCGTAGTGCACCATGATCTCCTCGGGCAAGCAGCGCATGTTGAACAGCAGGTTCTGGTTGTTGGTGATGTGGCGCCCAGCACCAGAATCGATGATCCAGTCGTCCTTGCTGTCGGTGGGCAGGTCCGGGTAGGCGACGTTGACAGTGATGGTTGCTGCCATGGCCGCCACGCGCTGGGGCCGCTGGTTGCCTGCCGGGCGCTGCTGCTGTTGGGCATTGCCACCATTGTTGTTGTTGTTGTTGTTGTTGTTGTTGTTGTAGCGGTTGGGGCCACTGTTGTTGAAGCGGCGGGCGAGGTCTGCCTGGCGCTTGCGGCACTCTGCCTTGATGTGGCCGGGCTTGTTACAGTAGTAGCAGTAGGGGCCACGGGACTTAAAGGCGTTGTCGGGGCCAGGGCGGTAGCCGGTGTTGCCAAAGGGCCTGCTGCTGTTGCTGCTGTTGTTGAAGAGCCTGCTGCTGTAGCTGCTGAAGGCCTGGGCCCGGAAGGTCTGGCCGCTTCCACGCTGGTGCTTTTGTTCCACAACCAGGGCCTTGGCCAGCAGCTCGTCGAGGGTTGGCGCAGCGGGGTTGTTCTCCAACACAGTGACCAGCATGCTGTATTCTGGGGGCAGGCCGGACATGACGTTGGGGACGATGTCTGACTCCTCCAAGTCGCTGCCAGCAGCCACCAGCCGGTTGAGCAGGGAGCGAGCTCGCCCAATGTAGCAGCTGACAGACTCGCCGGGCTCCATCTTGAGCTTGCTGAGGTCCCGCTGCAAGCTGAGCAGGCATGCGGTGCTGCGCTGCTGGAATACGGCTTCCAGAGCATTCCACGCGGCATTAGCGTTGTCCACGTCGCGAATGGTCGACAGGAAGTGGTCCTCGACGGGGGAACGGATGTAGGCGAGGGCCTTGCTGCTCTGGGGGTGCTCAGGGTCCTGAATGGCCTCGAAGCAGTCCTTGATGGTCAGGAAATCCCTCATGCGCACTGTCCAAGTGAAGTAGTTGTTGTCAGAGAGCTTTGGGACGCCATACTTGCTCGCAGTCATGTTGCCGAGTCAACACCGCGAACAACAGTAGCTCTGTGAAGCAGCAACTTGCTGCGCTGCGATTGTGTCCGCCAAGCCTGGAGACAGGTCGGCAAATCCCGAACGAAAGTCGAGCAAAAACTCCTGTGCGCAGTGGAAGCGTGGCTATGGGCTCATAACCTGTTGAAATACGGGCAGAAATCGCACTGGCACTTGCAAACCTTGCAGCTACTTTGTTACCAGTTTGAGAGCTTTCACCAGCTATAAATACTCTTCAGAATAGCTTCCAGAAACTTCGACAATCTTCTACAACCTCAGATTGTGGGAGAATCAACATCCTTCGAGATGCTTCTAGAAGCTTCCAGATATAAGTACTGTATTATATTCCAAAGGTCCCAGGTTCAAATCCGGCCTCAAACAAAGCACAATATTTTTCATTCTACTCAGAAATACTGAACTCTGTGAGCATGTGCGATATAATGTGCGATGCAAGGCAGACTGAATAATAGCCATATCTCAACATGCGGCTTGTTAACGATCGCTGCGACAATTGGACCAGGTCTGATGCTTCGGTGCTCGTCTAGAGAATTTTATTTCGGTCGTTTATAGTTGCTTGCATGCTCCTATAAATATTTCAGACCATCACCGTGAACCAAGCAAAAACAAGATACGTGTGGTATGCGGCTCGTTAACGATCGCTGCGACAATCGGACCAGGTCCGATGCTTCGGTGCTGGTCTGGAGAATTTTTTTTCGGTCGTTTATTATTGCTTGCATGCTCCTATAAATATTTTAGACCACCACCGTGAACCAAGCAAACACAAGATACGTATGTGATGCGGCTCGTTAACGATCGCTGCGACAATTGGACCAGGTCCGATGCTTCGGTGCTCGTCTATAGAATTTTATTTCGGTCGTTTATATTTGCTTGCATGCTCCTATAAATATTTCAGACCACCACCGTGAACACCAAGCAAAAACAAGATACGTATGTGATGCGGCTCGTTAACGATCGCTGCGACAATAGGACCAGGTCCGATGCTTCGGTGCTCGTCTAGAGAATTTTATTTCGGTCGTTTATAGTTGCTTGCATGCTCCTATAAATATTTCAGACCACCACCGTGAACACCAAGCAAAAAAAGATACGTATGTGATGCGGCTCGTTAACGATCGCTTTTTTAAGTAAATTGGTTACACCTTGTGACGGCGCCTCTTGCAAATAGAGAGCCGTTGAATGGGTGTGAGAACAGGTTACCCCATCCTCTCGTGGATTTTTTCATGGAGTAGGGTTTCGGTTTGCGTTGTCAAGCCAATGTAACTACTTTCAAAAAAAAAAAAAATTGGTTACATGGGCGGGACCAAGCAACAACGAATTTACTCCGTAAAAGATCCTTAGAGAGGATGGGGCAACCTGTTCTGACACCCACCCCACAGCTCTCTTCTCGAGATGTTGTTACAGGGCCATAACGATCGCTGCGACAATCTGACCAGGTCTGCTGCTTCGGTGCTCGTCTGCAGAATTTGATTTTGGTAGTTTCTAGTTGCTTGCATGCTCCTCGAATTTTTTCAGTCAACCACCGTGAACACCAAGCAAAAACAAGATACGTATGTGATGCGGCTTGTTATTTTATTTTTTTTTTCTTTGAAGCAAGAAAGTTACAAGGGCTGACCTACATAACTGTGCACTTGCTCCATAAAAAGATCCGTTGAGAGAATGAGGCAACCTGTTCCGCACTCACCCCACAGGTCTCTTGTACCAAGAGACACTGTCACACGATCATGCAGACAGCCCCGTGCGGGGCAGCCCCGAAAGGCATCCAGGACCTGACCGAGTGCCCAGACTCCACTAAAATGCGGCTTGTTAACGATCGCTGTGACAATTGGACCAGGTCTGATGCTTCGGTGCTCGTCTAGAGAATTTTATTTCGGTCGTTTATAGTTGCTTGCATGCTCCTATAAATATTTCAGACCACCACCGTGAACACCAAGCAAAAACAAGATACGTGTGGTATGCGGCTCGTTAACGATCGCTGCGACAGTCGGACCAGGTCCGATGCTTCGGTGCTCGTCTGGAGAATTTTTTTTCGGTCGTTTATTGTTGCTTGCATGCTCCTATAAATATTTCAGACCACCACCGTGAACCAAGCAAAAGCAAGATACGTGTGGTATGCGGCTCGTGAACGATCGCTGCGACAATTGGACCAGGTCCGATGCTTCGGTGCTCGTCTAGAGAATTTTATTTCGGTCGTTTATAGTTGCTTGCATGCTCCTATAAATATTCCAGACCACCACCGTGAACACCAAGCGAAAAAAGATACGTATGTGATGCGGCTCGTTAACGATCGCTTTTTTTTAAGTAAATTGGTTACACCTTGTGACGGCGCCTCTTGCAAATAGAGAGCCGTGGAATGGGTGTGAGAACAGGTTACCCCATCCTCTCGTGGATTTTTTCATGGAGTAGGGTTTCGGTTTGCGTTGTCAAGCCAACGTAACTACTTTCCAAAAAAAAAAAATTGGTTACATGGGCGGGACCAAGCAACAACGAATTTACTCCGTAAAAGATCCTTAGAGAGGATGGGGCAACCTGTTCTGACACCCACCCCACAACTCTCTTCTCGAGATGTTGTCACAGGGCCATAACGATCGCTGCGACAATCTGACCAGGTCTGCTGCTTCGGTGCTCGTCTGCAGAATTTGATTTTGGTAGTTTCTAGTTGCTTGCATGCTCCTCGAATTTTTTCAGTCAACCACCGTGAACACCAAGCAAAAACAAGATACGTATGTGATGCGGCTTGTTATTTTATTTTATTTTTTTGAAGCAAGAAAGTTACAAGGGCTGACCTACACAACTGTATGTGATGCGGCTTGTTAACGATCGCTGTGACAATTGGACCAGGTCCGATGCTTCGGTGCTCGTCTAGAGAATTTTATTTCGGTCGTTTATAGTTGCTTGCATGCTCCTCGAAATATTTCAGTCCACCACCGTGAACACCAAGCAAAAACAAGATACGTATGTTATGCGGCTCGTTAACGATCGCTGCGACAATCGGACCAGGTCCGATGCTTCGGTGCTCGTCTGGAGAATTTTTTTTCGGTCGTTTATTGTTGCTTGCATGCTCCTATAAATATTTCAGACCACCACCGTGAACCAAGCAAAAGCAAGATACGTGTGGTATGCGGCTCGTGAACGATCGCTGCGACAATTGGACCAGGTCCGATGCTTCGGTGCTCGTCTAGAGAATTTTATTTTGGTCGTTTATAGTTGCTTGCATGCTCCTATAAATATTTCAGACCACCACCGTGAACACCAAGCAAAAACAAGATACGTGTGGTATGCGGCTCGTTAACGATCGCTGCGACAATCGGACCAGGTCCGATGCTTCGGTGCTCGTCTGGAGAATTTTATATCGGTCGTTTATTGTTGCTTGCATGCTCCTATAAATATTTCAGACCACAACCGTGAACCAAGCAAAAACAAGATACGTATGTTATGCGGCTCGTTAACGATCGCTGCGACAATTGGACCAGGTCCGATGCTTCGGTGCTCGTCTAGAGAATTTTATTTCGGTCGTTTATAGTTGCTTGCATGCTCCTATAAATATTTCAGACCACCACCGTGAACCAAGCAAAAACAAGATACGTATGTGATGCGGCTCGTTAACGATCGCTGCGACAATTGGACCAGGTCCGATGCTTCGGTGCTCGTCTAGAGAATTTTATTTCGGTCGTTTATAGTTGCTTGCATGCTCCTATAAATATTTCAGACCACCACCGTGAACACCAAGCAAAAAAAGATACGTATGTGATGCGGCTCGTTAACGATCGCTGCGACAATTGACCAGGTCCGATGCTTCGGAAAAAAGCTTGTCTGAAAGAGAATTTTATTTCGGTCGTTTATAGTTGCTTGCATGCTCCTATAAATATTTCAGACCACCACCGTGAACACTGTACAAAGATATGCATGTGATGCGGCTCGTTAACGATTTCGGGCAAACGGCATTACGGGCGGGACCAAGCAACAACGAATTTACTCCGTAAAATATCCTTAGAGAGGATGGGGCAACCTGTTCTGACACCCACCCCACAGCTCTCTTCTCGAGATGCTGTCACAGGGCCATAACGATCGCTGCGACAATCTGACCAGGTCTGATGCTTCGGTGCTCGTCTGGAGAATTTTATTTCGGTCGTTTCAAGTTGCTTGCATGCTCCTCGAAATATTTCAGTCCACCACCGTAAACACCAAGCAAAAACAAGATACGTGTGGTATGCGGCTCGTTAACGATGGCTGTGACAATCGGACCAGGTCCGATGCTTCGGTGCTCGTCTAGAGTATTTTATTTCGGTCATTTATTGTTGCTTGAATTTTTGTTGAAGTAAATTGGTGACATGGGCTGGACCAAGCAGCAACGAATTTACTCCGAAAAGATCCTTAGAGAGGATGGGGCAACCTGGTGCTTGCATGCTCCTCGAAATATTTCAGTCCACCACCGTGAACACCAAGCAAAAACAAGATTCGTATGTTATGCGGCTCGTTAACGATCGCTGTGACAATCGGACCAGGTCCGATGCTTCGGTGCTCGTCTAGAGAATTTTATTTCGGTCGTTTATAGTTGCTTGCATGCTCCTATAAATATTTCAGACCACAACCGTGAACCAAGCAAAAACAAGATACGTATGTGATGCGGCTCGTTAACGATCGCTTTTTTTAAGTAAATTGGTGACATGGGCGGGACCAAGCAACAACGAATTTACTCCGTAAAAGATCCTTAGAGAGGATGGGGCAACCTGTTCTGACACCCACCCCACAGCTCTCTTCTCGAGATGCTGTCACAGGGCCATATAGATAGCTCCGTGAGGAGCAGCCATAAAGGCATCCAGGACCTGACCGTGTGCCCAATATCCACTATAACAACAGCCGTCCAAGGATCAGCTGTAGCGCGTATTTTTTTTTTTTTGAAAATTAGCGTTACATTGGCTTGACAACGCAAACCGAAACCCTACTCCGTGAAAAAATCCACGAGAGGATGGGGTAACCTGTTCTCACACCCATTCCACGGCTCTCTATTTGCAAGAGGCGCCGTCACAAGGTCATGCAGATAGCTCCGTGAAGAGCAGCCGTACTAGGCTTCCAGGACCCGACCCGACCAAGTGCCCAATATCCGCTATACCACAGTCATCCATGGAATAACTGCGGCTGTCATTAGGTCATGACTTGCCACAAAAGGCGATGCTCACAGCCTGGCTATGAATTATGTGTATAGCACGCGTTGTACATGTAATCAATCCGAAGACATTGACATGTAACATGCAGCATGCACATAAACACACAAGTTCAAATTACACAAGCACATTCAAAGCAATGTGCAGTTGTGTGTCATCACTAAACATTCCATATGCGGCTCGTTAACGATGGCTGTGACAATCAGACCAGGTCCGATGCTTCGGTGCTCGTCTAGAGAATTTTATTTCGGTCATTTATTGTTGCTTGAATTTTTTTTGAAGTAAATTGGTGACATGGGCTGGACCAAGCAACAACGAATTTACTCTGAAAAGATCCTTAGAGAGGATGGGGCAACCTGGTGCTTGCATGCTCCTCGAAATATTTCAGTCCACCACCGTGAACACCAAGCAAAAACAAGATTCGTATGTTATGCGGCTCGTTAACGATCGCTGTGACAATCGGACCAGGTCCGATGCTTCGGTGCTCGTCTAGAGAATTTTATTTAGGTCGTTTATAGTTGCTTGCATGCTCCTATAAATATTTCAGACCACAACCGTGAACACCAAGCAAAAACAAGATACGTGTGGTATGCGGCTCGTTAACGATCGCGGACAATCGGACCAGGTCTGATGCTTCGGTGCTCGTCTAGAGAATTCATATTTCGGTCATTTCATTGTTGCTTCTTTGAATTTTTTTTTGAAGTAAATTGGTGACAATAATGGACCAAGCAACAACGAATTTACTCTGAAAAGATCCCAGAGGATAAAGCAACCTGGCGCTTCTTGCATGCTCCTCGAAATATTTCAGTCCACCACCGTGAACACCAAGCAAAAACAAGATTCGTATGTTATGCGGCTCGTTAACGATCGCTGTGACAATCGGACCAGGTCCGATGCTTCGGTGCTCGTCTAGAGAATTTTATTTAGGTCGTTTATAGTTGCTTGCATGCTCCTATAAATATTTCAGACCACAACCGTGAACACCAAGCAAAAACAAGATACGTGTGGTATGCGGCTCGTTAACGATCGCTGCGACAATCGGACCAGGTCCGATGCTTCGGTGCTCGTCTAGAGAATTATATTTCGGTCATTTATTGTTGCTTGAATTTTTTTTGAAGTAAATTGGTGACATGGGCTGGACCAAGCAACAACGAATTTACTCTGAAAAGATCCTTAGAGAGGATGGGGCAACCTGGTGCTTGCATGCTCCTCGAAATATTTCAGTCCACCACCGTGAACACCAAGCAAAAACAAGATTCGTATGTTATGCGGCTCGTTAACGATCGCTGTGACAATCGGACCAGGTCCGATGCTTCGGTGCTCGTCTAGAGAATTTTATTTAGGTCAGCCTGAGGCTGCTTCGTATTACCCTATAAATACTGTGACCACAAACCGAACCAAGCGAAAACAACAAGATAATGCGTGGTATGCGGCTCGTTAACGATCGCTGCGACAATTGGACCAGGTCTGATGCTTCGGTGCTCGTCTATAGAATTTTATTTCGGTCGTTTATAGTTGCTTGCATGCTCCTCGAAATATTTCAGTCCACCACCGTGAACACCAAGCAAAAACAAGATTCGTATGTTATGCGGCTCGTTAACGATCGCTGCGACAATTGGACCAGGTCCGATGCTTCGGTGCTCGTCTAGAGAATTTTATTTCGGTCGTTTATAGTTGCTTGCATGCTCCTATAAATATTTCAGACCACCACCGTGAACACCAAGCAAAAACAAGATACGTATGTGATGCGGCTCGTTAACGATCGCTGCGACAATCGGACCAGGTCCGATGCTTCGGTGCTCGTCTTGAGAATTTTATTTCGGTCGTTTATTGTTGCTTGCATGCTCCTATAAATATTTCAGACCACAACCGTGAACCAAGCAAAAACAAGATACGTATGTTATGCGGCTCGTTAACGATCGCTGCGACAATTGGACCAGGTCCGATGCTTCGGTGCTCGTCTAGAGAATTTTATTTCGGTCGTTTATAGTTGCTTGCATGCTCCTATAAATATTTCAGACCACCACCGTGAACCAAGCAAAAACAAGATACGTATGTGATGCGGCTCGTTAACGATCGCTGCGACAATTGGACCAGGTCCGATGCTTCGGTGCTCGTCTAGAGAATTTTATTTCGGTCGTTTATAGTTGCTTGCATGCTCCTATAAATATTTCAGACCACCACCGTGAACACCAAGCAAAAAAAGATACGTATGTGATGCGGCTCGTTAACGATCGCTTTTTTTTAAGTAAATTGGTTACAGCAGCAGCAGAAGCGGCAGCAGGTAGTTATCAGCAATGGCGCGGGGGTCCAATGGCAGAGCACCTTTGCATGCGGGCAGAAGACATAGCGGACAGCAGACAACATGAAACCATGTTACGCGCTTTCTACGCGCAGCATGGTGCTGCACCAGTGTCAGAGGCGGTGGAGGAGCAGTGGCTGAGGGTATATTTCCCTGACGCTGCTGCGCTTTCATACAGCGATTGCCCCATCCTCTCTAAGGATCTTTTACGGAGTAAATTCGTTGTTGCTTGGTCCAGCCCATGTAACCAATTTACTTCAAAAAAAAAAAATTTCATACAGCGATGATGATGATGATGCAGCAGCAGAAACGGCAGCAGCAGCAACAACAACAGCAGCAGCAGCAGCAACAACTCCGCCGCCAAACACGCGTTGCTCCGGTCGGCAGCGCCGGGCGCCGGATCCCATGTTTGCAGCGGATCCGTCTAGGTTCACTGCCATGCAGCAACAGCAACAGCGGCAGCAACAGCAGCAGCGCCAGCAGAACCGCGGGGCAGCAAAAGGAGCAGCAACAGCAACAACAGCAACCGCACAGCCTAGCACGCCATCACAGAGACAGCGCCCACGCAGTGGGCGCCGGTCCTAATGCCGCCAACCGGAGCTCATGGCCTACGGCCCTTCAGTGTAGCAGCTGTCAATGTCAATGGGCTGGCTGCTGCTGAAAAGCGAAGACCTTTCTTTGCTTGGATGCAGCAGCAAGCGCTTGATGTTGTGCTGCTTGTTGAGACTCACAGCAGCTCAGATCAGCAGATGCAGCAGTGGACGCAGCAAGGGGCAGGGCCAGGTAGGCCGTGGCAGGGGTTTTGCTACTTTTTTTTTTTTTTGGAAAGCAGTGTTACATTTGTCACATAGCAAGCCTCTCGTTGATGGCGTACGTGCGACAGCTGGTGTTGCGGTGTTGTTGTCAGATCGCGTAGTTCAGCAGGGAACAGAAGCGCAGGTTGAGTATACAGATGGGCAGGGCAGGGTGATCAGGGTATCTTGGGCAACGCCTTGGGGTCAGCAGTTGGCAGCAGTAGCAGTGTACGCACCTGATGACCATACGGTGCGCGCAGATTGGTTGGAAGGGCCGTATCAGGATGCTCTAGAAGCAGGGGCTTTGGGTTCCAGCCTGATAGTCGGCGGGGATTTCAACTGTGCAGTACAGGAGCGGGATGTGCAGCCATTTGCAGGAACGCAGGCAAAGCAGTCCAGGCGCATGGTGGGGGCAGTGCAGTTGCAACAGGTGAACATGCGCGCAGGCTTGGTGGATGCCTGGCGCCACCACAATCCGCGTGGCAAGCAAGCCACCCATTACAGCTTCAACCCAAGTGCAGCCGACAGCAGCAGCCAAGACAGCAGGCAGCCAGGGGTAGGGCAGCCAGCGGTTCACGCGGCCACGTCTGCTGGCAGGATTGACTATGTGCTCCTGTCAGAGGATCTGGTTGAGGCCGGCTGGCTGCAGAAAGCCACACAGTACAGGCGGTACCCTTCAGACCACCGCCCTGTTGTGGTGAAGCTGCAGCCACCAGGCATGCCGCTGTTGGGTAAACGCAGGTGGTGCTTCCCAAGTTCAGCTCTGGGTGATGCACAGTTTGTGGCAGATCTGCAGGAGAGCTTGAAGGAGGCTGTGGAACAGCAGCAGCAGGAGCTGCCGCGCAACAGCCCAGCAGTAGAGTTTGAGGAGCTGAAGGCGCATGCAATAGCCGCAGCTACTCTTCAGCAGCAGCGGCAGAAGTGGCAGCAACACGCAGAGCAGCGGCGATTGCGTATGAATGTGGCGACAGCCTATAAGCAACACAGATGGTTGCGATCAGCACAAACGCAAACCAACATCCTGCAAGCGGAGCAGCAACTGACAGAGTATGAAGATCAGCAGCGCCGGCGGAAGGGGGCAGCAGGGGATGCTCTCTGGGAGGTTTATGGGGATGGGCAGCCCAGCTTTTGGGGGTACAGGTTGGGCAAGGAGATTCCAGAGCAGCAGTACATCAGCACTGTAGCTGCAGCGGACGGCAGCACAGTGTCCACACGCAACAGTGCTGGTGTGGCAGCAGCAGGGGACCTGCTGGCCGATTTCTTCGACCCAGTAAAAGGCGGCCTGTTCTCGTGCCACCCGACAGATGCGCAGCAGCAACAGGATTTGCTAGCAGATATTGATAAGCAGCTAACACAGGAACAGCAGCAGCAGTGTGCAGGTCCGAACGGGGATGGCACTATCACCTTGGAGGAGGCTAAAGCAGCATTGGACAGCCTGCCGAGAGGGAAAGTGCCAGGCAGCGACGGTCTCACCTACGAGTTCTATAGCACATTCTGGGGTCAGGTGGGGCCAGCATTTGTAGCAGCATGCAACTTCTTGTTCAGTCAAGAAGATGCGTTGTTGTCATCACAGCAGCGCCTTGGGCTCATCACCCTCCTGTTCAAGGGCGGGGGCAAGCCTAGGGATCAGGCAGCCAGCTACCGTCCCATCACACTGCTTAACTGTGATGTGAAGATATTAGCAAAGTTGGTGGTGCAGCGGATGGGGCCAGTACTGGGCAGCGTGGTTGACAGCACGCAGACTGCATTCGTGCCTGGCAGGGACATTGCAGATAATGTGCTGCTGCACTTGGAGGAGATAGATTACCTCAGGACAGCGCAGCAGCCGGGATGCATTCTGTTCTTAGACTTTGAGAAGGCGTATGATCGCCTTGACAGGGACTGGTTGCAGCAGTGCATGTCAGCAATGCAGTTCCCGCCTAGCATGCTTCGGTGGGTACAGTTGCTGCTTGCAGGCACACAGGGCAGCATCGTGTTCAACGGCGGTCACCGCAGCAGGGTGTTTGACATACCTTCTGGATGTGCACAGGGCAGCCCGCTCAGCCCGTTGCTGTATGTCATTGCAGCGCAGCCACTAGCAGCCAGGTGCAGAGCTCTGCAGGCAACAGGCCAGGTGGACAGCATCAGCAGGCCAGATGGGTCAGCTTCACCATGCAGCATGCAGCATGCAGACGATACCACGCTACATGCAGCTAGCAGGCAGGGTGCCAGTGTGCTGGTTACGCGCGCAGTGCAGCCATTCTGTGCAGCCAGTGGGGCCAAACTGAATGTCAGTAAGTGTCAGGGTCTGGAGGTGGGCACGCAGCAGCCGTTTGTTGGTGTGGACCCTCACACTAACATCCCATTCCCTGACACAGCACAACAGCCTATTAGGCATTTGGGCATTCTGTTGTCAACAGCAGGGACGGAGCCACATGCAGCAACGTTATTCACGCAGCGACTACAGACTATCACGTGGCGTGTGAGGCAGTGGGCTAGGCAGGACTTAACGTATCTGGGGCGCTGCGCAGTTGCAAGGCAGGTGATGGCTTCTTGCCTCACTTACCATGCACAGTTTGTGCCAGTGCCAGCAGATATCATGGCCAGGATCCACCGCCGAATCACAGCATTTGTGACGGGTCAGGGCAGCGTACGGGAGGCACACATCAGGCAATGCAGTGACAGCCCTCCGGCAGCAGTGGCCAGCCTGCCAGTCAGCATGGGGGGAGCAGGACAGGTGGATGCCAGAGCGCATGCAGCAGCAATGCAGGCACGCACAGCAGCAGCGCTGCTGCACCCTAGGCGTGCGGCATGGAAGCCGTTCATGAGGGCCAACCTACAGCGCGCCTTGCCTGGCTTAGGGGAGGCAGTGTTGGTGCAACAGTCAAAGGCGCCGATGCAAACAGCAGTAAGACAGGGCAGGTTGCAGCAGCGACACGCAGCATACGTGGAAGCATTCCAGCGGGTTGGCATACACAGGCATGTGGCGCATCAGGCCATGAGCAACCAGCAGATTCAGCTGGAGCTGCTGGTGGGGAACCATAGCATAGGCAGCAACACTCATGGCATCATGCTGTCAGCAGTAGGCAGCCTGCCTGATCGTATGCCTAAGAGTGCAGGTACAACGCTTGGGCAGGTACAGCAGCAGTTGACAGGCCAGCCAGCGCAGGATGGCATCGTAATGCCTCCTGCATGGTGGCACACTCTGCAGCAGGGCTCTGCCAGCACATGGCAGACAGATCCGCAGCAGCAGTGGGTCCAGCAGGCAGTGCCTGACGGATCAAAGACGTACCAGGTGCTGCAGGATGGCAGCTTGAAGGAGACCAATGCAGCACCAATGGACACTGATGATTTGCAATGGGTGCCTTGCTGCGTGGTCGATACCGCAGCAGTGCTACACCCCACGTTCTTGCTTGAGCAACGGCAGCAGGAACAGCAGCAGCGACAGCGGCAACAACGCCAACAGCAGCAGCAGCAACGGCGGCAGCAGCAGCAGCAGCAGGGGCATCAACATCAGCCACAGCAGCACCAACACCAGCAGCAGCAACAGCAGCAGCACCAGCAGCAGCAGCAGTTGCTCAAGGCGCCATCCTTTTTCCTGGTGGGTGCCTGGTCAGATATAAAGGTTGACCCTAGTGTATGGGGCCTGGGTTTTGCTGTTGGCGTGCTGCAGTTCAAGCCGAGGGTGGCAACATCACGGCTGTTGCAGCACCATTGCAGTCAGCATCACAGGGAGGGTTGGGTGCCTGGCATCGGCATGCGGCCGAGGCTGTGGCGTAACCGCCTAGGTGCTGAGGCACCGCAAGATGGTCTACAGGAGATGGAAGCTTCCCTGAAGCGGACATTTGAGCAGATGCAGCAAGGCAGTGTACATGGCAGCAGCCAGGGAGCCAACAGCAGCAGCCAGCTTTTCAGTGATGCAGCCCTCATGGCAGCGTATCACGCGTCCTGGATGGATCCATCCAGCGAGCGACAGCTGCCAAGACAGCGTGCTGCAGCAGCAGCAGCAGTGACCACCGTGCAGCAGCGCCAGCAACAGCAGCAGCAACAGCAGCAGATTAGCTGTCCTGCGCAAAACGATCTGCAAGATCCTTTGACGCAGCACATAGGTCGGGCAGATGGCAGCAACTATAGGTGGGTGGCTGCATACAAACGAGCAGGGCACAGGCAGCTGCCACGGCAGTTGCGGGAGTTTGGTTGGAGGCTACTACATGCAGGAGTCAAGGTTGGCGCGCGCCGCATGTTGTCAGCAGGCAGACAGGCAGCGGGTCAGTTCACATGCCCAGCACAACAATGTCAGCAATCACCGCAGCTTGAGACGCTCACACACTTGTTTGTGGAATGTCCAGTGGCAGCAGCACTGTGGCATTGGTTTGTGCAGTTCTGGCAACAGGTGCAGCCTGGAGTTGTCATCCCCATCAGCAGCAACCTGCTGCTGATGGATGACCTCAGCAGATGGGCGCCTCCGCAGGATAAGCAGCTGTTGTGGACGCACTTACGTCTACTGCTGCTGGAGTCCATCTGGATGGTGCGCAGCAGCTGCTATAACGATAGGCCAGCTACCAGCAGCAATGCTGATGGCAGCGGCAGCAGTGCAGCAGCAGCAGCAGCGGTGCAGGGCAGCAGCTCATCGTATACAGCAAAGGCTGTGGCATGTAGATTTCGTTCAGAGCTGCAGCAGCAGCTGCAGCGAGAGTGGGACAGAGTAGAGGTGGACTTGAGGGGGGGGTCAGGGATACCAGTGTCGTGGTTAGGGGGGCGTACACCTGTCATTAGTATTGGTGATTTCCAGCGCAAGTGGCGGGGGCTGTACAGACAGTCCCGCTGGGGGAATGATGGGCGTCTGTTGATCAAGGCCAGCACAGCTGGCTTGTGAAGGTTGTGTAGGTGTGGATATCAAGGCTGTATCGGTTAGGTGGTACTTTGCGTTGCATAGTTTAATAGTGGTGTATTGTGATGCATGGTGCCACTGATCACATGAGGTGGCCGGGACAGTTTGGAGGCGAATGGTGTTCTGTACCCATGGCGTATTGAGGTGGTATACAATGCAGCTGATCTATGGACAGTTGTGGCTATACGGGTACCGAGGTGAATGTCAGAGTATGTGTTTATTTGTGGGTTTTATGTACATGTGGCAAACATTGTTGATTGTGAAGGAAAGAAGAGGTGGATGCATTTTGTAGCGCCACCCATATGAGGATGTTCTGTGCATCTGATTTATGCTGGTACGAATTGTGTTGATGGAAAATATATGAGGCGTCGCTATTGCAGGATGCTCATATTATAAAGCTATGGACTACAACTCATCCAAGGACGGATGTGGTCGGGATATGCACATGTGCGTCTTAAACAATGTGCATGTGATGTTGTGATGTGTTTTGTGTTGTGTAGCACTAGAATGAGTGTGTTGTGTCATATGGAATGTTTGGTGATGACACACAACTGCACATTGCTTTGAATGTGCTTGTGTAATTTGAACTTGTGTGTTTATGTGCATGCTGCATGTTGCATGTCAATGTCTTCGGATTGATTACATGTACAACGCGTGCTATACACATAATTCATAGCCAGGTTGTGAGCATCGCCTTTTGTGGCAAGTCATGACCTAATGACAGCCGCAGTTATTCCATGGATGGCTGTGGTATAGCGGATATTGGGCACTTGGCCGGGTCGGGTCCTGGAAGCCTAGTACGGCTGCTCTTCACGGAGCTATCTGCATGACCTTGTGACGGCGCCTCTTGCAAATAGAGAGCCGTGGAATGGGTGTGAGAACAGGTTACCCCATCCTCTCGTGGATTTTTTCACGGAGTAGGGTTTCGGTTTGCGTTGTCAAGCCAATGTAACACTACTTTCCAAAAAAAAAAAAAACAGCCGTCCAAGGATCAGCTGCAGCGCGTAATATGCCATGAGATGCCGTGGAAGGCTATGCTCACAGCCTGGCTATGTGCTACACCAGTCATGCATCACGCATGCATGGACTTTCATGATGTTAACACCTGGCCATCATACACACGCCTATTGATAACGCAGCAACTATCACACACAAACACACAGACACAAAAGAGCAATAGTTGGTATTTGAAGAATGCCAGTGTTCAGCCCCCAGCCACTAACACATAGATGACGCCAACCATAAAGGCATCCAGGACCTGACCGTGTGTCCAATATCCACTATAACAACAGCCGTCCAAGGATCAGCTGCAGCGCGTAATATGCCATGAGATGCCGTGGAAGGCTATGCTCACAGCCTGGCTATGTGCTACACCAGTCATGCATCAAGCATGCATGGACTTTCATGATGTTAACACCTGGCCATCATACGCATAATGATAACGCAGCAACTATCACACACAAACACACAGACACAAAAGAGCAATAGTTTGTATTTGAAGAATGCCAGTGTTCAGCCCCCAACCACCAACACATACATGACGCCAGCCATAAAGGCATCCAGGACCTGACCGTGCGCCCAATATCCACTATAACAACAGCCGTGGAGCTATCTATATGGCCCTGTGACAGCATCTCGAGAAGAGAGCTGTGGGGTGGGTGTCAGAACAGGTTGCCCCATCCTCTCTAAGGATCTTTTACGGAGTAAATTCGTTGTTGCTTGGTCCAGCCCATGTAACCAATTTACTTCAAAAAAAAACAGCCGTCCAAGGATCAGCTGCAGCGCGTAATATGCCATGAGATGCCGTGGAAGGCTATGCTCACAGCCTGGCTATGTGCTACACCATTCATGCATCACGCATGCATGGACTTTCATGATGTTAACACCTGGCCATCATACACACGCCTATTGATAACGCAGCAACCATCACACACAAACACACAGACACAAAAGAGCAATGTGTCAGAACAGGTTGCCCCATCCTCTCTACGGATCTTTTTCAGAGTAAATTCGTTGTTGCTTGGTCCCGCCCATGTAACCAATTTACGTCAAAAAAAAGAGCAATAGTTGGCATTTGAAGAATGCCAGTGTTCAGCCCCCAGCCACCAACACATACATGACGAGACATGCATGTGATGCTGCTTGGTGTTCACGGTGGTAGTCTGAAATAATTCTAGCAGCTATGCTTCAGGACCACTGCCACTGGCAGGCTCTTAGCGGCGAGGTTGTAGTCAGCCAGAAGGTTGTTGCTTGGTCCCGCCCATGTAACCAATTTACGTCAAAAAAAAGCCAGAAGGTCATTCGTCAGGTTGTTGCTTGGTCCCGCCCATGTAACCAATTTACGTCAAAAAAAATCGTCAGGTTGAGCACAGAGGTGACAAGGAAGCCGCGCGGTGCTCGAAACGGGGTTGAGCGCCCCGTCAAAGCCTCACATGGCGCCCAGCCGGCGAAGCGCATGATGTTTTTGAAGAGCCAGTTCATGGTGCCACCCTCTGTGGCCAGCACTGTCGCGGTGTCGAGGGAGCCAGGCAGCCTGCCGCCCTGTGCGGTGCGCCTGTTAGGCAGCGGCTGGGGGATGTACCAACCTGCAGGCAACACAACAGCGCATGCGCATGCAAGGTGCCAACGTTCGGAACGCTGAAGCGCATGGTGTATACAGAGGTTGCCCCATCCTCTCTACGGATCTTTTTCAGAGTAAATTCGTTGTTGCTTGGTCCCGCCCATGTAACCAATTTACGTCAAAAAAAAATATACAGGGCAATGGTGCGGCTTTGCAGCAGTAGCTGCTGCAGTGATTGCATATGCTTGGTAAATTTGTTGTTGCTTGGTCCAGCCCATTTTTTTTGACGTAAATTGGTTACATGGGCGGGACCAAGCAACAACGAATTTACTCTGAAAAAGATCCGTAGAGAGGATGGTCCAGCCCATGTAACCAATTTACTTCAAAAAAAAATATGCTTGGCTTCAAAGCAGGCGACAAGGCTTTGCGAGCACGTGGCGCGTGGCGGTCACGCGGCTGCTGTGCAGAGTGCAGCTGCTGTGTGTCTGCTTTCCAGTGTGCAGATCTGCTTTACCCAGCAGCTGCAGCACAGGCTGTAGCATGCACGCATGCAGTGCTGACAAAGATGCATGCCATGGCCCACCCAACAAGTCCCTGGTCCTGGGGAATGTGTTGTTTCCCGTGTCCGGTACGCATGTGAGTGGGTTGGCCACTTTGGACGCTAGCACGTCCAGCCCGAACGACCACAGGCTGCAAGCCATTGCGTTGTTGGGCACTCTAAGGCCCAGGCTACCGCAGAAGTCATCTGACTGAAATGCATGAGAGAGGCCAACGGTTCAGCGGAGCCTGCAAAGCTATCACAAGGCAGGCATTGCTTCGTTGGTGCGTACTGACAGCAGATGTCTGCGAGCAGTGGCACCTACCTGTTGGCAGCAGTTTGCAGCAGGCGCTGTAGAGCTGTTGACACCAGCAGCTTGATTGCTGCTGCTCCTGCAAGTTGCCATGGTCCTGCTGCCAGGGTAATCACCAGCGCTGCACTTGCCACAAGGCGATGCAGGTGAGCAGCAGTCAGCTTGGACTTTTTTTTGACGTAAATTGGTTACATGGGCGGGACCAAGCAACAACGAATTTACTCTGAAAAAGCTTGGACTTGAAGTGCAGCGTGCACAGTGCAGGCGCTTCCGCATGGCATCAGCTGCCTTCACAACCTGCCTACCTTGAAGGGGAATGGGTAGTCTCCTGGCAGGGCGCATAGGTTGATCTGGGCAGCTGCTGTGCCTGCAAACCAGAGCAGCAGGCCTAGGCCACAAGCCCATCCCGTTACTCATGCATTTGCTGTTGACATGCTGATGAACGCTGTCAGCTGTTTGTCTGTCACAGACTAGCACCTGCAGTCACGTCAGGAACTTTACAGTACATACGTATTCCAAGCCAGCTATATCGATGTGTTGGCGCACGAGTACGGCATCAAGTACAAGCACCAGGCACACGGGTCAGGGCAACCCTGGCCCAGCAGCCCAGCTGCTGCAGCAGCAGCAGCAGCTTGACGCAGCGTCAAAGGGTTACACTGCCTCCTAGGATGGGTAGGATGGGTGTCAGAACAGGTTGCCCCATCCTCTCTACGGATCTTTTTCAGAGTAAATTCGTTGTTGCTTGGTCCCGCCCATGTAACCAATTTACGTCAAAAAAAAATACACTGCCTCCTTGACTGCAGTGCTGGTTCTGAAACAAGGATATAATGATTCTGCAGCTACTCGTCTGCTTGGGCATGATGGCGCGTGGTATTGATGTGGGTGCACGCTGCCCACCTGGGGGCTACGAAGGTGCTACTGCTGTTGCTCCAAGGTGCGGTGGGGCAAGCACTTGACGCCGATGTGTTTATTTGCTGTGAAATGTTTAGATCTCGAAGTTAATTTACGGACACATCGAGCACAAGGCACGGGATGGACTGATGGGAGGCAACCTCAATGTATTGACCGAGCTAGGCAGCAAACGCGGCCAAAAGTGAAAATAAGAACGATCTGATCACAGATCAACATCACGAATGAGTACAACAACTGTGAAAACGCCGCAATATAAACACGGAACCCGTAAAACATGAAGAGGAACTTTGCCGACAGTCACCCCAGCTGCACAGTCGTGGGCTCAATCGATTTGAGACGGCGGGAGAAGCTCTTGACCTGGGCAAACTTGGCACGTCCAACATCTGTGGGGATCATCCATGTGGTTCTTCCGTGGCACTGCAACAGTGTGTGCACGCGAGTCTATGCTCTGTTCATGGTTTGTCGGCAGTCGATTTCGAACACCACACGGCGCAGCCGACAGCCCTTGAAAGCAAGCCACGTGCATCAGCTGTCCTGCTCACTGCCACTTGAAGATGCCATCGTGACGCCATGGCTGCGGCTGCGTCCTGCATTGAGCTGCCAGCACTGCCTGGGCACACAGGATACAAAGAGCAGATATGCCGAGGCCACATCCCCTGCAGCACGCTCATTCACAAAACAAAAGGCTTGACAGCAGCTGCAACACGTTGATCTTGTGCAGCTGCGCATGCTGTCAAGCGCCGTGAAGAAACGTAATGAACACCCATCACAGGCTGGTTGTCCTGATCCAGTCACTGTGTGCAGGAGCAAACCCTCCTGCACACAACCCTACATATAGCTGTGCCATTGCATAAGAGAGTGACGCCAACGCCTGCCCAAGCCCACACACATGACACCTGCTGTTTAACCCCCTCCCTACTGCTGCTGCTGTAACTGCTGCTGCTGCTGCTGTGGCAGTGCTGCTGCCAGCTCGTCGATGCGCCTGAACTGCCAGGACCAGGCTGCGTTGTAGAGGAACTGCCTGTGGTCAAACCTGTTGTCATCGGGCGAGTAGCTCTCAGCGTGGTAGGAGGGCGTCAGCACGGTCGCCTTGTGGCGGTTGATGGCGTAGTACTTGAAAAAGTGCTTCACCTGCGCGCACGCACGCAGCAGCAGCAGCAGCAGCAGCAACAAGAATGGTGGATGTCCGAGGAGGCATGTGACAATTCACTGGCGAGCATCACAGTAGGCAACAAGCAGCGCCCGCCACCCTTGCTCCGCAGCAACTGCACCTTTGCCTCACCCCACAGGAGCACCCTCTGCCCCAAATCCCTGCCACTGTTGTCAGCCACCGGCGTTAGCTGTGGCGTGTGTCATTTCCCCCTCACCTCTTCAAAGTACCAGCAGCCTTTCACACTCGCAGCAGCAGCAGCAGCACGTGCCAGCACCCCCCCCTTCCCTTCTCACCTTGTCAGCCACCTGCGCTGGGCTGTGGTCCCCCCTCCACAGTTGGCAGGCCGCCCTGAACATGGCCACGGGCCCGCAGCGCGTGATCTTGCGCAGCCTGCCGTACAGCCCCAGCTCCTCGTAGCTCATGCCCATGTCCACCTCGTCACTCTGGGGGGGCAGACCCTCCCTGCGTGGGGGGGGGTGCAGCAGCAGCAGCAGCAGCGGGTGACTCAAGGTCAGCCGGTGCTGACATGTGGCTAGGAATGTGCATGCATGCCATGCCGTTCTATGGCAGTGCCATACATGATCGTCGGCCTTGGCGCTCTGCGAGCGCCCTACCACATAAGACCACAGGAAAGAGTAGCAGCTGCAACCAATGCTGCCAAAGGGGCCACTGCTGCTCAGCTCTGCACTCCATGCTCAGGTGCTGTCAGGCAAGCTGCGGCTCCAGCACATGCTAGCAGCTCGAGTGGCCACAAGCTGCACCAGGCCACACAGCTGCTGTTTGGCAGTGATGAGAGATGGTCGATGAATTAGATGGTGGCCGAGATGAGCCTTTCTTAGCTCAAAACCCGGCGATGTTCCTGGTGTATCATCTAACTGTAGCGGGTCCCACCTGATGGGCTCCAGCTCCGCGGTGGGTGGCGCTGCCTCCACATCAGCCAGGTGGCTGTAGCCAAGGTGCACAGCGGCCCACTTGAGGAAGCGGCGCAGGTCACCCTTGCTGATGCCACCTATGGGGTTGATGTCCGCGGCGCTGCAGTCATACCTGGTTGACGCAAGACGCAGAAGCAGCAGCAGCAGCAACACGTCTTTCACTTGTTTGGGCAGGGCCCAGCATTGGCAGTGTACTCATTGGCATGTTGGCGCGAAGCTGCAACAGGTGCCTTACCACCATCATCGAAATTATGCACAAGCGGCATAGCAAGAGCAGCAGCAGTACAGGCAGGTCTTGACATTAGAACTGTACAGTCGACTGCAGCAGCAGCAGCAGCGGCGGCCTGCCCCGTCCCTCACTTGGTGAGGTATCCCCGCAGTGCCTCGTCCACGTTGGCGCTGCCCAGCACCAGCAGGAAGCCGCCCCGGCCACGCACCCACGGCAGCAGCTGAGCCAGCAGGAACGCCACAACCATGCGCAGGCGCGCCTGCGCAAAAGAATAGCCAGCAGCAGGCGGACACTTGTTCGCTCCACTAGCAGGCATTCTGCTGGTACAAGGGAGCACTGCGGGAGCGAAGTTATAGTTGGCTTCACACAACGAGCCCTGTGCGGAAATGCTGCACAGCCCAGTGGCCGCTGTCCGTAGCAGTTTCTCTGCATATGCTCGCACGTATAACCAGCAGTGCCAGGTGTTGTGCGCTACTGCAATGCTGGCGTGCTGCTTCCTGCAACCTCAAGGGTGCAATTCCTGTGACGCACTACGCCTGTTATGTTCTGCCGAACATGCGGGGACCCGCTCACCTGTATGTTCTGCAGGGCCAGGTTTTCTGCATTGCTGCCGCCGTCTACTCTGAAGAGCGGCGTCTTGCCCGTGATGGTGGTGAAGAGCGCCACCACGCAGCCCACCACGGAGTCGATGTTGCAGTCAACGTGGTACGCGCCTATCTGCTGCGCGAGCGCCTTGGCCCTGCAGCGGCAGGGGAAGCCGCAGCATGTGGTGAGTCTAATGCAGCTGTGTGTTGAAGTTCACTGTGGGGCCAAGCAGCAGCTGTTTGCAGGCAGGACTCCCTCTGGAACAGTGTACACAACCATTTCAAGCGATACTAGATAAAAGCCCAAATGAAACACACTGCACCTGCAGTGCTCTTGGTCGTCGCGCAACAAACTCAGGCCTGTATGGTGCATCACAGGGTGCCGGCTGCCCAAATATACAGCAGCACGGCTGCTGGCTGCATCTGCTGCTGAGCGCACCTACATGTTAAAAACCGCTTGTCAATCACCTCCTTACCTGTTGCGTGTCTCTGCGGAGCTGTTGACTGTGCCCATGTAGGTGGTGTGGAACAGCCGCCCAGCCAGCTCAGCAGCGCCCTGCACAGCCTCGCCAGGCGCGTACTGCCCAATGCGGCGCGCATCAGCCAGCACCGTCTCATCACCAGCAGCAATGGCCTTCACAGCAAGCTGTGAGAGCGCAGCACCGCGAAGCATACAGGCAGGAGCAGCAAAAAACACAGCAGCACGTAAAGAGCTGCATGGTGGCTAGTAAACTGGTGCTCTGCTGATCAGCAGGTGGGTGGTGGTCCGCGGTGGTGGTGGCTGCTGCCCACACACCAGGCGGGACAGCAGGCTGCATTGTTCCGCACACCTGCCATTGGTATGAGGCACATCTGCAGAACTACTATGCAACCAAACATCTACCATATCTTAATACATCAAGAGCAGAATGCACGAGCATGATGCAATGTGACACATGACAAACAGCTGTCCACCATCATGCAGCTGACCTGGCACATGGATCCCACAATGGCTGCTGTGCTGCTGCTGTCCGCGCCCCCCGACAGTGGCAGCAGGAAGCCTGAGGCGCCTGAGCGGCGAAGGTAGTCCCACAGCCAGCACGCAGGGCCCAGCGTTATCTCCTCCTCGGGACAATGCACCTGTGGACAATGGAGAATGGAAGCAGCAGGAGCTTTAAGTTGATATGTGTGTGTAGGTGTATGATGCCCACAGCCAGCAGGCAGGGCCGAGACCTATCTCCTCCTCAGGACAGTGCACCTGCAGAGAAATGAAGCAGAAGGAAGCTTCAGGTTGATATGTGTGTAGAATATGTGATGTCCACAGCCAGCAGGCAAGGCCAGCCCAAGTCCCTCATCAGGGGACAGTGCGCCTACGGCAGTTGGGTGTTTGATTTGCAGCATGAAGTAATAGGATCACGGGTCGAGTTGGTGTGGTGGCACGCTGTAAGCATGGGTGCAGCAGGCAAGCTCCCACTCGTGCACGTGTCTCACTCATCTTGTGTCACTCTTATCACGTGTGCACCCCCCCTCACCCGTGGCGGCACTGGCGGGTGTGTGAGCCCCTGCGCCCTGCACAGCTGGAAGTCGCAGCTGACCATGGCTGGTGGGCTGCTGCTGCTGGCCTGCTCGCGCAGGCTGCTGATGGCCGCCCTGAAGGACACCACCTCGTCTAGGTCGACCGTGGCAGTCACCACCTGGTGGGTGAAGGGGGGGAGGTGACAGCGAACAGCAGCAACCTCAGCCAAAGGATGACGCTGTGTAGTTGCAACCTTGAATATCCTGAACATCTGCCTGTACCTACTAGTACTAGATTCTATACGTCCAGTTCCACAGTGGCGGTGAGTCACAGCCGGTGACCACCTGGGGGGGGGAGCACAGGGGGCGGGTTTGCAAAGGGCCAGCATCAGCACACAGCAGGGGTGTCAGTGATTGGTGTCGCACTGTGCCCACAGGTGAACTCAAGGGCCACGTGCACCTAAAACGATGGTGAAGGGGGGAGGGCAACCCTCCAACAGCAGTGACAGCAGCTGTGGCAGACAAATCAGCGCTGCAATTTGTGGTGGCAGCTGCAACTTGCGATTGGTTTATGTTCATGACTTGACACCTTGTGTGCTTGGGAACGCAAAGTGCAACACAAGCAGCAATGAAAGACACCATTGCAGTTTGCTGTGTTTTGTTCCCTGCAACTGCCAGAGCAGCGCAGCGCCCCCCTCTCAATGACAGCAATGCATGACACCACTGCAGTTTGCTGTGACTTCTTCCTGTTGCAACGGCCACAGCACCCCCCCTCCCCCCACCTCCACGTCGCGCAGGCTGAACTGGCTGCCCTGCGCCACCAGGGCGCCGTTGACGGCGATGCAGGCGCAGCCGTCAAAGTAGAGCCGCCCGCCATCACAGCCCTGCTGGTTGGCGTACATGTACACGCCGCCAGCCTGCACGCAGCAGCAGCAGCGGCAGCAGCAGTGGCAGCAGCAACAGCAGAGCAGCGGATGTAGCACTGCAGCCAGTAGCACGCTGTTTGGTGTGTAAAAAAGTATCGGTCGGCTGCAGGTGTCATCCTTCGAGGACACTTCTGCTTCAGACACACAGCAGGCCCAAGCAGATGTGTGCGATCATCCCCTGCACCCCGCGCCTTGGCTTCACCTTTGCCGTTGCGCCCTTGATGAGGTCCAGGCGCGTGTCCAGCTTGCGCAGCTGGTGGTGGCTGCCGCTGCCGTTGCTGATGATCTCAACGCCAGCCAGCGCAAGGCTGATGTGGGGAGCCTGCGCAGTCAGCAGCGCACCAATGGCACGTGTTAGAGGGCAATTGGTGCAGCAAAGCAAAGCGGCCATTGGCTAAGCTAGTTGGCAATTGGCGTGCTGTGCCTTCACAGACATGACTCAGCAAAAGGGGGTTGTGGAGCACAGGAGCAGCTGTTTCAGGCTGCAAGCAGCACATGATGACATGGCGGGTTGCTCTTGGAAGTGTTCAAGCGCTGAGTGCTGCCGTTGCGCGCCCCACCTGTGGCGTGAACAGCAGCACGTTGCAAGCAGCACATGATGGCATGGCGGGCTGCTCTTGGAGGTGATTATGCATAGAACTGGCAGTTTTGCTGCCGTTGCGCGCCCCACCTGTGGTGTGAAGAGCTCCTCGCACGTCTCTGAGGCCAGGATGCCATCAGCCAGGCACAACACGCCATCGCCAAACGGGCAACTGGCCTGGCCTGCAGCAGCAGCGACACGAAACAAACAGCAATCGGCAGTACATCAGTAGATGCCTGACAACACCGTCGCGTGTGTAACAGCAAGCAGCACGCGTGCTGCCATGGCACAGCATGCAGTGCATGCAGTCTGCTGATCAGCCTGGCAATGCTTCACAACTCACCCCTGACAGCTGTGCTGCACCCAGCACAGCACAAGGGCCTTGTGACAAGGCACTGCCGTCTGCTGCCAGCCGCTGCGTTAGAGCCCGCACCTGTGGCTGCCGCGATGTCCCCGGGCAGGCTGTGCTCCTCCAGCTGGCCCTTGTGCTTCCAACCAGCAAAGTAGCTGCAGCACACAGCAGCAGCAGCAGCAGCAGAGGTGGCAGCCCTGACATGATGTGGTGGCCAGGCATTGCAAGTTTGACCAACCACAGGGTTTGCAGTTACAGCTTCGGGCACTGACCGACCAGCAAACTTTGACAGGCAGCCGTGACAGCTGAAGCATGGAGGCGAGGCTGGCGGCTGCTCACGCCCTGCTGACCAAGTCAACCCAGGCGGGCAACCCATCACATCGCTCAGGCTGCTGCTGCTGCTTCTGTTGCTGCAGTTTGCCACCCCGCTTCAAACTGTCCCTCCCACTAGTTGCCTGGGTGCTGCTGCTGCTGCTTCCACGCACGCACTGCCAAGTCACCTGCAATGCCCCCCCCTCCCCCCTTAACCCCCCTCACCGCGTCTCCCTGTAGTTGCCGTCATTGGCCAGGTGCAGCTTGGGCCGTATCAGCAGCACCCTGCCGTCAAGCAGCAGCACGCGGCAGTTGTACAGCACACCTGGCAGGTGACAGGAAGCAGCAGCAGCAGCAGCAGCAGGGGCAGGCATTGCACCACATGCCCAGAAGTGTGGAGCAGGGGGGCAGCAAGCGAAAGACGCCGCCAGTAGCCGCAGGCTGAGAAGAGCGAAGGCAGGCAATTTGCTGGTTGTACTGTAGCTGTGCAACCGCTGCTGAACACTGGACAGGCGTCACAAGTCATCTCCAAGGTGGACAGCAACCTGTGCCCATCACTTGCTACTTGCAGCAATGCCTCCTGCCCACCCCTGCAGGAATGCTGTGCATGGTAGGCCTGCCTACATGCGCGAAACACAACAGCCCATGCTAGCCTGTCCTGCTATAAGCAAGGCGCTGCACGCCCTTCCCCTCACCTCTTTGTATGACGGGCATGCCTACATCCACCAGCATGCCATGCGTGGCGTCACTGCACAGCAACTCCTGTGGAAGCAGCGGCAGCAGCAGCAGCAACACCAGCCACGTCAGCTCTGCTGAAAATGCCAGCAGACCTGCGTGTGTCGCATGCCCTGTCAACTGCTGTTCTACGATGCCTGCCACCAGCTGATTGGATAGCAGCAACAAATCTGCTGCGCAGCATCAGTCACTGCGTTGAATTGCACACTGGGCTTGATACCGCAATGGACGATGGCAAGTGGCTGGCCTGCCAGCTGTGGTTGTCATTTACCCCTCCCCCACCTGCTGCCGCTGCTGCTGTTGCTGTTGCTGCAGCTGCTGCTGCGCTGCTGCTGCTGCTGTACCGCACCTGCACTGCCTCCCAGCAGTGGTCGACTGTGTCCAGCTCATAGAAGTGGTCCTCGCAGCCGTAGCCACACACCTCCAGCTCAGGACCAACCTGGGGGGGTGAGAGAGCAGGGCAGCAGGGCAGTGCAATAGCCTGGTGCTCAGTCCAGTTGAAGCGTATGCATTACGGCAACGACAGCTCCAGCTTATATCAGCCAGACAGCAGGGACAGCGAGGCAGCAATGCAGCACTGCAGTTGAAGCGACACAGCAGTTGCGGTGCATGCTGTCTCAATCCCCAGCCCTGGGCCACTGATAGGGACATCAGTGTAATTTGTATACCAAACAAACCTACAGAACACCAGCATATTGCCATGGACCACTGCTGTTCACTTGATCGCTCGTCAATGCTGTGCAACAGCCAGAACACTGCACTCACACCATTTTGTGTGTGCCAGCACACGCCATACACCAATGAAACAGCACGCCGCATTCACTCATTAGCTGAATTGGTGCTGCTGTAGCAGCGTTCCTGCAGGCGTCCTGTAAGTGGTGCGCGCCTCACCCTGTATGTTGCTCCAGCCTGGCGTGCTGCTGCGATGCTGTCCCTGATGCGCCTCAGGTTGCCCTCAAAGTCCATCGCCCATTGGTTCAGGTTGCACGTGGCCAACGTAGCTAAACGGCGCCGCATGATGGCTGTTTATTGAAGTAGTTGGCGACTAGATGTTCACCTCGAGTGCTGAAGAGACTGTTGCTGACACTGCTGCTGCTGCTACTGCTGTCACTGCTGTTGCTGCTGCTGTGCCGACTTGGTGAGAGCGCAGAGTCGATCAAATCACGCTAATGCGTACCCAAGCCGTGTCTGCATTCACTGAAGATCAAGCTGGGCAGATGTCTGCGTAGATACGTCAGTGTGACTGCAGAACGCACAGTACGCAGTACATGTACCGTCTTAAAAGCATCTCAGCGATCCATCCATTGCCATAAGCGTCTCGTGTGAGCTTTCTCTGTCGGTGCAGCTACGGCACCGCGACTCTGCATCGGCTATTAGTCACCCTCCTGCTGTAACACACCAGGTAGGGTTCTCCGGTTTACGATCGTTATCCCTACGCTCAATCTTTAATCATCATAATCAGTGTTTTGACTCAATCACCGATGTTTTTAGATCCCGGCGAGCGTGAAAGTGTTGATGGGTTGGCGTCTTTTTCAAAATGCTGCCTGTCACCAACCAGCAGCAGGTGCTCTGCTAAGCAATTGCCCCTGCATTCTGTGTAGTCTGCAACCCACCAGCGTGTGATCCTTCATGCTGATGTTCAACAACTAAGGTATATACGGCAGTGTCGCCCTGATGCGTCAGAGCAAAGGCAACCACCGCAGGATCAGCAGTGCACAGCGGCCCTGGGCCAGCGCCCAACTGCTGGTGCTGGCTCTGTTTGCAGCAGCAGCACTAGCAGGCAGCTTGTCCCTGCTGACCCTACACAACAGCAGAGGCAGGCAGCACCTGTTACATGGTGACGAAGGTTCACCAGTAGCACCCTCACTAGAAGAACTGTATGGCAGCCTCAACAGCAGCAGCAGCAGTAGCAATGGCCCCCACCAGATCCTGCTGCTGTCCTACTTCAACAGTGGGGCTAGCCTGCTGGCGAGGCTATTGATGCTGATGGGGGTGTTTGCTGGGGATGGCGAACAACTCAAGATAGGTGCGTGGTGTGACAAGAGCACTGGCAGTTGCGGCAGCTGTAGCAGCTGCCTGGAGTGCTTGAACCGCTCTGCACACTCTACACATCTAGCAGCCTTGCATGCAGGGGTCGGGTGTCACTGCTTGCTGTTCTGCTATGGTGCTGCTGCTTTGCACAACAGCAGTTGTGCTTGTGGGGTCTGCCACACGATGTGTTGGGGCTGATGCAGGCTGCATCACGCAGCATATCTGTGCCAGCTGCAGCTGCAGCGTAGTCAGCAGCAGCTGTATAGTATGTGCCGCGCCGCCGCAGCGCTGGTACGCTCTGCATTTGCCCGCTGCATAGCTGTGCTGCTCTCTGCTGCAGACGCGGCCAACAGGCTGCGCTGGTGGGAGCTGAAGCAAGTGACAACATTGAACGAGCTGTGAGCACAGCGCTAAGCACAGTCACAGGCACTGCCCTGCTGCGTGACCCAATGCACTGCAGCCGATAGTACTGACTGACGTGATTTTCAGCAATAGTGCTCGGCCACCCAGCAGCTGCAAGGACTCTGCGATATGATCGGTTACAGCCGTAGGAGCAGCATTGGGTAATACCAGTGCGCTAGAAGTTGCACCAGAAGCTGGGTAGCATCTGTCTGACATGCGTGCCAACGCCACCGGCGTCACGTGTGCAGGACTCCTGTCCAAGCAAACCAGCCCAGGCCCGCTGCCCATCTGCCTATGTGTAGACATGCTGCAAGTGCCAGACATGTGTCTCACAAGCACCACATGTGTGACTTGTTCAAGCCTCTGTGTTGTCATGGTTTGTCATGGTATGTGTGCAGGATACTGTCCAAGCACACCAGCCCAGGTCTGCCCCCTCGGCTGGGTCGTGGCTTTGCACTGTCATCGCTGAGCGCTGATGACGCTGATTACTACAGGGACAGGCTGGCAGGCGTCATCCGCTACCTGGGCCACCACAAGCCCTGGCTGCTCAAGGTGCGCCAACATAATCCAGGCGATCAATCACACATGTTACTTAGCCAAAGCGGGCAACCATTGAGGAGGTCCACTCTCAAACCACCAGCATGTTGCTATTCATTCAACAGGCATTCACAGCACTGCACTGAACTCCACATGTTGCTGGTGTGGCAATTGTTGCCCTCAGAAGCCCTGGCTGCTGCACATGTGCCACTTCTTTTTCAGGAAGTGACAGTAGCACTGTACTAACCTTGTTGACCATTGAGGTGGTGCAAAGTGAAGGCTGTGCAGACTGCTGATGCAGAACAAAGCCACTTGCCCAACCCTAGCTGTGTATGCTCGTCTGCACAGCTCAAGCGTTGCTGTTGCTGCTGCTGCTGCGTCAGGACCCTCGGCTGGTGTGGCTGGCGCCGCTGTGGTTGGAACGCCTGGAGGCACCGCTGTGCATCATTGTCACACACCTGCAGGTAGGTGTCCCCGCTCACATGCAAACAAGTGGTGGAACGCGTGCTGTGTCATCAACGGCATTGCGCACACACACCCTTGCCAAATCACTCTGGCGTAAGCAAACCCATGACTGTATGGTACAGGTGTTGGTGCGTGTTTGTGCTCGCACCCATTATTCGCCCTGCCGCATTCTTGTGACCCTCAACCCAGTGGGCCTACCACGCAACTCAGCATGTGTGCACTGCTGTTGCTGCTCTTGCTGCTGCTGCTGCTGCAGCCTGCGGTGCTTGCCCAGCAGCTGGCTGGTTGGCGCGTGGCTGCTGGAGAGCTGGAGGTGAGCCCCTACACACACCTGGAGCGCTGGACCAACGCCACACTCTCAGCTTTGCAGGTGAGGCAATAACACCGTGTTACCGAATTCGGCTTGGCCTTGTCTTTTGCTGCAACTTGAAGTCAACAAGCAGTGAAATCTCGCCGCAGGCAGTGCACAACTCTACCCAGCATGCTTGTAAGCGTGCCAGCAAAGCAGCAAGTGCCGTTCAAAGACGCAGCCCCTACCCATCAAATGCCCACTGCTGTGCTGGTGCATGGCCCTGCTGGTCTCCTATTTTATGTACGCTGCTGCTTCCTTCACACTGTTCTCTTGCTCACTGCTGCTGCTGGTGCTGCGGCAGGCGTGCTTGGCTGTGCCGACCATAGTGGTGCCCAGTACAGTGTTGGAGCCGCCGCTGCTGCAGCCCTTCCTGGCAGTGCTGCAGCAGCACCTGCTGCTGGCCGGTGAGTGTGAGCGGCGCAGGAGCAGAGTCGGACTCATGTGCGGTGTGCATCCGTGGTGCATTTGCATGCAGGCAGCCGGTGCAATGCCGACAGCTGAACGCTCACTTGTGCTAATGTTCTGCTGCGCTGACATTTGGCTGCTGATGGCTGTCTGGCACTGGCTGCTCATGTTGCAGGTGTGCAGGGCACCCGCCTCCCTCCGCAGCAGCTGCTGCAGCAGCAGTACATCAGCCACTTGAGCAGCACAGGACATCACTCAACAGCCCTGAATTCAGGCTGCCTGCCAGTAGCTGCAGATCCGAAAATCACAACTGCAGCTGCTGCTCCTGAAGGTCCCAGCACGCCTGTTGATGGAGCAGCTCTGTTGCGGGACGACTGCAACTGGCTGCCGCAGATGACTCAGCAGCAGGAGGAGACCGGCTCTCTGCAGCTGCCGCTGCCAACACGGGCGCTGCTGGATGCTCTGCGGCAGCACCTGCAGGAAACGCTGGCACACCCCGGGAAGGTCAGCACTGCTGAGCATAACAATTCTCCAATGACGGTGACAGTTTGAACGCCCGGCAGGTTTTCAGAGCAGTGCAACTCTGCTGTGCCTTTTGAGAGACTGGGAGTACGGAGCATGTGCAAATGTAGTCGTGGCAGGGCATCAAGCTTGCTGCCACCCTGCTGGTTGCTCAGTGGCAGAGTCAAGCATTTCATGCGCCCCAACCATGTCACTGAGTCACGCCCCACTTGAAGCGTCCTCTTGATCGTCAACATGCCCTGTACTGCTGTCCTGCATTCTTGGTGTCGCTTGCCATTGGCTATCACGTAAGGTTACCACTGTGCTGTCCCTGCTGCTGCCTGCAGCCTGGCCACGACTACCGCAAGGTTGCTGGGCAGCTGTACACTGCCTACAGCAGAAGAGTGAAGCAGCTGGTGCAGCAGCAGCCAGGGAAGCAGGCCAGCAGCGGCATGGACCACCACTACATAGCCGGGCTCATCAGCAGTGCGCTGCACCACGCTGCAAGGGTTTAGGCGCGGCATGCCTGGCATTTCAAGCAGGAATTGCGAGCACAGGAGCTCCTCCATTGCACTCAGCTATGATGCTGTAACTTGAGCCATGACATATGAGTTACCGGTCTGTGCTGTCAGCCCCATTGTGAGGTCTTGCGTACAACGCTGGTCAAGGTGGCTGTAGCTTGAGTCCTCAACTGCATGCACGGACTCTTCTGCGATGGTCGGATTCTGATTGATCTCCCAAGCCGATGCAACTGATTTTATGCGGACACATTGCATGCCTTCATGGTTGAGATTCGTGGGGCGACCAGGCATTGTCCGCCCATTTCCACACTGCCATTAACAGCTATTGCAGCGGCGTGAGTTCACATGCATAGCCTCACCAATCGTATGACTTATGGCCAGCGTTCACTTATCCACCGACACAACAGCAGCAACAGTAGCAGTAGCAGTAGCAGCAAGAAGAGGAGTGGCAGCACTTGCGCCTGCCGCCTGTCAACCAGAACAATCAGCTGTGAAGCGCAACTTCATACGTATGGTGGCGCTTGCACCTGCTGTGCCGGGGAGCACTGGCTGGAGTGTACGCCAGAAGCAGCAGAGCATGGTGAGCCTGTTGCCGCCAGCTCTGTTTCACTTGTGTATGCCACAGATTACTTCAGCATATGAGCTGCTGCTATAATTTTCGATTACAAGCAGAAGTAAATTCAGCTTCTCACGTATCATGCCTGTATGCAGCGCGCCAGCTGCTGGCCACCATCCACCGCCATGGCCGCCTGGACTTTGACTGTGCGCAGCCTGACCCCCGCTTCGACCTGGACATGCTCTTCACCAAGGGCCCAGGACGCATGATTGGTGGGTTCACAATCAAATTAGGATGAGTCAGATATCAATATCTTTTTCACCTTTGATGCACAAAGCTGTGCCAGCAGCCAGAGCCAGCAGCTGATGTTTGCCGGCTACCAGGCAAAAGTGCGTCATACGACAGCCGCATCTGTGATGTACACAGCATGTTCAGCCTGCAGGGGTGACACTCAAACCTGCAGCACACCGGCATAGGGTCTGATGGCTGATACCAGCACCGCTCTGTGTTTGGCAATCTGCGCTGTGCAGGTGTGCTGGTTGCTGTTGATGGTGCGGGCGCCAGCCATGTGTTGAAAGCCTTTTCTGGCCAGATCACAGAGACGTGGCACATACCAGGTACGCCATTGCTGCTGTGAATGCTGCAACAGCAGCCATAACTGCTTGAGAAGAACTTGAGATGAGGACTATTGCAGATGCTCGTGGTTTGTGTGGGATGGTTACACATTCACGCATATCACAGGTGACAGCTCAAATATGACACCTACTGCAGCAGCAACTGCCAATCAATCAGATAGTGCTGACTGACACCGCTGTGTGTATTTGTCTGGCTGCTGTGGTCAGGTTGGGTGGGCCCTGTTGCCGGCATCATCAACACGTCACCGCTGTATGTGCGCACCCGGGCCGTGATTGACCGCTGCTCAGCACGAATGGCCCAACTAGAGGCAGCAGCTGGCGGCAAGCAGCACCACAAGAAACACAAGCAGCAGAAGCAGCAGCTGCTAGCCCAAACACCAACCCACATGACAGTACCAACAACTAGCAGCAGCAGCAACAGCGGTGGGCTATCGCAGCAGTTCCTGCAAGAGCAGCAGCGGCTGCTCAAGCGTCGTCGCAAGCGGCTCTCTCACGGCTTGCTTGAGCAGATCCAGCAATCCTACAGCAGCAGCACCCTTGCCGGCCAACCCATCTCCCTGCTAGATGTATACCTGCAGTACACACAGCGGATCAACCCTGCACTGCCTATCACTCGCGCTGGGAAGTTTGTGGGTATGCCGGCTGGTGCTGGGGCCTGCTGTGCGCCCAAGCTGCTGCATGCTGCATACGCTGCTGGCCTGACACCCACTGGCCTGGCAGAGGTGTGGTGTGGCAGTGCTCCTGGCACCGCCACTAAGGCAAAGATGGGGCGGCCTATCCCTGATGATGGCCTTGACCCTAGCAGTAGCAGGTGGGGTGAACTTCAAGTCTGATCATGTCTGACCAGTTATGTGTGCCAAGCCTTACTGGTCTGCTTGTTGAATCAAACCAAAAACAGGTTGCTGTGTTGTAGATACATGCTTGCGCAGTCATTTGATGGATGTGTCATAGTGCTAGCGCAATGACGCACCCGGGACTGTTGCCGCAGGCTTCACATGGAGTTTTATAACATGTGTGACAAGTGCCAGGCGCTGCTGGGCACAATGCTGTGTGACAAAGGGAATGGCAGCAGCAGCAGCAGCGCCGCTGACAGCAGCAGCAGCGCCGCTGGCAGCAGCGGTTGATGGCCAGCTGGCAGCAGCGGCTCTTCCCCCACCCAAGATTGCCTGGCAGTGGCACTGAACTGCAAGGATCATGCTGCAGCGCCATGCTGTGCAACAACTGGAGCAGCAGCAGCAGCTGCGCCGCTGACAGCAGCAGTTGATTGCCAGCTGGCAGCAGCGGCTCTTCCACCCACCCACTCTCATGTGTAGTGGCACTTAAGGTGCAAGGATCATGCTGCAGCGCCATACTGTGGGATGCAACATCAGGGAGCTGCACACTCCACCAGGTGAGTGAGTCAGCTGCTGTCAAGTCCTGACGCATAGCAGATAGCAATAAGCGTGCTGAATCAGCATGTAGCCTGCACAAACCTGCACACAGATTCAGCCTGCAGTATATGTAATGTCTCAAGCCTTTCACGTACCTGTCTGCTGCTGGTGCGGATGCCTGCGCTGATGCTGTTGTTGTAACTCCTGTTCCTGCAGGCACGTGCTGAAGCAGCATGCAGCAGCCTAGTTGGACGGCCTCACAGCTACTGCGCACAGCAGGCCACATGAAAGTACCACGCAGGACTATGCGCTGCAGCTGTGAAGGGCAGCAGTAGCACCTGCGGTTGCAGCAAGCTTGGGCAGCAGTTGCAGCAGCAGCACCTGCGATTCCGCTGGGTGGGCACTGGCTGGGAAACTTTCCACCCAGCTGGCAGTTGCCCAACAGCAGGTTGCGCCAACAGCATGGCAGCACCTGTGGTTGCACTGGGTGGGTAGGTCACCTGGGGCCGGGTACATGATGGCTGTTGCTTCTTACATGGTGAACAAAAACAGGCCCAGTCATCACATTCAGCTTGTGCGCTTTGCTGGGCGATACTGACAGCACAGGCCTGTCTTGCAGCCTAGCAGGTCAAATCTTGCAGAATGGGTTACGATTGTGTGTAGCACACATGTTGACAGGCAGCAGCTGCTGTAGCAGCAGAGCAGCTGGTGTGCAAGGTTCGGTGCAAACATTACACACAGTTTGTGTGCGTTACTGGGTGCCATTGATGGCGCAGGGTGACAGAGATCCTTCTTACAGCATCACACATCACATCTTGCAGCAGTTTGATAAATGCTTGCGGCACACATGTGGACATGCAGCAGCTGCCAGCATGGCAGTGTCTGCCAGACTGATGTGTTGTGAACAACCTGCTGCTGCTGGTTTGCACGGTAATGAAGTTGATGGCATCCTGGTGCACGTCTGGTGCTTTACAAGTGGTTCCACGAGGCATGTGTACATACAGCTGGACGGTGCCTTGCAGTGCTGGAGCTCAGCAGACAAGATGCATACTGACAGTACTGCTGCAGCAGCACTGCTCAGTGGACAGTAGGACAGTAGGTAACTTCAGGCACCACTGTGGAACGAGTGGGTGCCCACAGCGCTCTCTATCTGTATAGTCGGCTGCAAATATCTGTATTATACGTTGTCTACAAGCTGCACACACGGCTACTGCTTGTCAGGTAACGAGTTACACCCTGGTGACATTACTGCTCTGCACTGCAGCAGTACTTAGGCTCGCGCCCGCTCGTGCTTCTCTCCTGTTTTACAACAGAATACTACACACCTTTGTGTACACAACGCTTTCAAACAACCAACAATGTTCTCTCGTTTCTCATCTCTCTTTTCCCCAAAGCACCAGCCTGGCCCTGTGGCCAGAGCTGGTTGCACATCCTCTGGGACCGGCTTCCTGGCCCTCTCATACATCATTTGTGTCCTTGCCTTGTGCTTGGGCGTGCCCATGCTCGCTTCTG